>JAQGBQ010000088.1:0-43745 GCA_034698485.1 Vertagopus arboreus
GGCACAATTTTGGGGTAACCATGACCAGGTTTTTGCTGTTTGATGCCTCCGCCACACCCACTCGAATTTTTAAAAAATTAAAATTATGATTTTTGACACCTTTTTATGTCCCTGAACTTGTAAAATAACCCACTTGCTGAAATTCGAAAGTCGGGTCTGACATCAGGTGAATAGGAAAATACTAACTCTTTTGTATCGTCTAAGAGTAAGCCGTAACGTAGACAAAATGCCAGAAACTGTCATTACTTTTATTCTTTAAGGACTTGGCTTGAAATGGCTTGTCGCTTTTAAAGCTTATTGTCAATTTGTAAACATTAATATTTAATCGTTAGTTAGAAATAATGACCTTCTTATCTGTTCTTTGTGGAAACTCTAGAAAAGTGGGATTTTTATAATCTAAATAAATAACAATGCGAACTTAGTTTGGAAATATTTTAATTTCTGTGGAGTACGATACTTTTATTTTGATTCAAAGTAAATAACTCACTAATTATACAGTTTTTTTAAACCAATGAATTGTTAATGAGTTAAAGGATTTGTTGTAAAAATAGAGTTATTCTTCATAGTTGGTGGATTGTTTTGTATATGATACGTATATGTATATGATATCGATATGTTTTTGGAAATAGAGTCCAAAGAACAAATCAATAGTTATGTTGTTTATCAGATTCGAATTCGTACAATAGTATGGTCCCACTTTTGAACAACGACATACAACTACAGGTCCAATTTTACAGATAACATTTTACGCGATTGTATTTAGAAATAATATAATATTTTGTAAATCACTAATTTCTGCTGTGTTACAATTTGCTGCATAGTTGTTGGAAACTCTTAAAAATCAATTTTTATGCCTTGATCTCGTTTGTATTTGAGTTTGAAATGTGCAATTTTGGTTTAGAAATTCGAGGAAATAACTTCATAAAAGGTCAAATCTTTACGCTCCCAAACTAACTACAAAATCCAACATACTAACTGTTAAGGTATTTTTGTTATTTATGCTGGTTTTTGAGCTCCTAGAGCAAATTTCAATAGATAACAAAAATTACAGCCTTTTACTCATTCTTATAAATTGTAGGTTTCAACAACTAAAAAAATATCCTGAAAAAATGCACATACGTCAATCCTAAGTTTGAAAACTTTGTCACATAACTAGGAAACGTGTAACTGTACGTACGTAAAAAAAAGTTCTAAACCTTCACCTTTTATACTAAGTTTAATTTAAAATCAAAAGATTACTAAGGCCATAATGACAAGTCAATTGGTTTTCAAAGCATTAGACATATATGCGGATATCTTTCAGCGTTACGAAATACAAATCATACCTGTCCATTGGGACAAAACTCAACGGCAATTTGTGCATATTTCTAACACCAGAAAGTTACTCTTCTATTATTTCAGCTTATTGTTACTACCCAGTTATTTAATTACGTTTGTGATTACCTTGATCTCAAACTTCCAGTTTATTCCTGTTAACAAAATATTTACCTCTGTGATGTTCTGCTCGTTTATGGTCATTGGAATTACTTTCTATTGTGTGGTTTCCATTTGGGGAACCATGATCGCCAATGGAATGAACGAACTGTTCAAACTAGAACGAGTTTTACGTCCAGGTAAATTAATTTGATCTTCCATACACAAAACTAGATTAAGAATGACAATTTTATAATTTAGGTATCGGACGAAAAGATAAGCAACCGAAATATCTTCAACGACAAGAAAGTGATCTTCTAGGAAAGTTTCTAGGATTGTTGGTCTACTCTTTTGTAAATTATATAGTTTTCGTTTCTGCTGGAATAGTTTTAATTCAAGTAGATCCACTCTACTACATTTTTCAAGATTCTATACCATCGCCATTAATCAAGCACATTGAGATTCAAATCATCCTTGTCGCACTTCGAGCAATATCTGTATTCATTATCACTGCTCTAGTCTGTAGGATAATACCGTTGATTGTGATCGTTGCAACCGTGATGCTGCGCTCAGTTCAAGAATCCATAGATAGTATCGGCCAGCTAAGATTTGTGAGTCAATTTATAAGTGTTTATAGCAGACTTCAGTGTTTGTTGACATACTCGGCTGTCTTGATTGACGGATTGGCTGCATGTCTTATGTTCTTTGGACTATTAGTAGTTGTAACATTCAATTGGTTAACTATAAAAAGTTATATGATCATTCCTATGCCGATTTACCTGTATTTCCCTTCAGTTGCTATTATCGCCACGATTCTTATTCAGAATACACTTGTGCCTTGTATTAAAATTCATGAAGCAGCTACTGAATACATTCACCAACATAAATCTAGAATCTGTGGAATTGACCGGAAATATCAGTACATGAAAATCAGAGCTATGAAACCTTTAGCTATTTATGCTGGAACGCCGTGGTTTCGGTTTTACAAAATCAAAAAGTCGACGAGACTTACTTACTATACGACACTTCATACTCATACTTTTAATGCAGTAATTTGTGTATCTGCTGACCTATTGATTTAGTTTGTACCTGTATTTGTTTACCATTAAAATTGTCGCTGGTGTTTTTAGTTACATATTGTGAACTTGTTCTGTTTATAAAACACTAAATGTTTTAAAATTACTCTACACACTAATTTGACTCGTTCTGAAGTAGCCAAACTTCACTTTAAATATTAAAAAAATGAATCAATAAATTTATAAGCCTGGTTTTTATAGCTCAGTGAAAATTACATTTATTATTAGTATTTGTTATAGTTAGAATTGTCTTGAAATCTGAAAGCAATATAATTTATTATTCTGTATTGCATTTTTCCATGTATAAAAATTTAAAGATTTTGTATCCATTTTACTGTCGGTTAGTGTTTACGACAATATATTTGACTAGTGTATTTTTGTAATGTAATCAGTAAAGTTGAAGTCTTCTGAAAGACACAAACTTAATTTCCCAATCATTCCTTCCTGATGACAATATGAGCAGATTTGGAACTTTTATATTAAATATTTTGCGTAATATAAAAGAATCAAGTCTGGTCCGATTATAATTATTAAGCATTATATATTTATGAAAATTAAAGTACTTTAGACATTAGAAGGGATTAATATAGAAGAAACAAACTACTTGGAAGAATATTACTTTTTCAGAGAGACAAAATAATTTATTCAGCTATATTGATGGGTTTTCAAAACTACCCCAATAAACCGATAAAATGGCTATATGAAATGAATATTTTTTAGTAGGGCCATATTACATTAGAATGGATTTCACAGAAAAATCTATGTGAATTTGATGGGTTTTGCACAATTTTGAGTTGAAATTAGTTAAGAAGATAAACATTTTACCTAAATTCATAATCATAATCTGTAGGACTACGCCCTATACTCAATATTGCTCTTTAAGATTAGTCTTGGAAAACAAAATCGTAATTTTTTAGGTAGCTATTGCTTAGAATCAAGAACCAGAGTTATTTTTGCAACAGTCTAGAAAATAGTTAGTAGTTGCTTGAAAATAAACTGATCAAAATGACGAGTCTAACAATTTTTAAAGCTTTGGACTTGTATGCAGATATTTATCAGCATTACAAAATACAAACGATACCACTTACTTGGGATAAGAAAAATAGGAAATTTATATATATTACCAGAAATATCGACTTGATAATATTTTTCTGTAGTTTATTGTTAATAGTAATCTTATCTGGATCATGGACATATTGTATTTTAGAAAGAAATTCAATTGCAGTCTATAAATCCATTATCATTGGTGTATTATATTTGCTAATATTGTTCTCATTGTTTTTGTATTGTACTATCTGTTTTTGGGGAGATATTTTAGCAAATGGAATGAATGAACAATTCAGATTGGAAAACATTTGGCGTTCAAGTAATAATTTTACCATTATTTTTTAATATAAAAATCAATCAATACAATACAGAGTATAACTTGATGATATTTAATTATTTTTATTAGATATTGGACATCATGTTAAGCAGCCATCGTATCTTGTCAACCCAACCTCTGACATGGTCGGCAAGTTTCTGCATATGATTGTAAAAGCCTTTGCGTTCTATATATTACTTTTTTTCTTTGGTATGTTATTGAAGAATGTCGACCCTTGTTATTTGATCTTCCTCGAATTATTTCCTGACACCGGAGTTGCAGGTCAACTTTTGCTTCTATGTCTACGAATGTTAATACAACTTCCCCTCATTTATCAACTCATGCGTTTTTACCCATTAATTTTTATAATAGCCTTGGTTTGGCTTAGATTTGTATTAGAATCTTTAGATAGTATCGGTCAGTTAAGAAAAACAGATAGATTCATTACTTTTACGAAATGGCTTCAGTGCTAGTTTAGGTATTTATCAGTTTTCGTAGAAGGATTAAGTATAATTTTGCTGTTTTTCGGGGTCCTGATTGATGTCACTTTTAATTGGTTTACGTTAAAAGGTCATTTATTAATCCCTATGCCATTTTACCTCGTTTGCCCATCCGTTGCTGTGTTTACTCCTTTTATAATTCACCACCTCTTGGCACCTGGTATTCATATTCATGAAATATCTGCTAGATACATTCTCGAACGTAAATTCAGAATGAAGAAACTTCGCCTGAAATATCAAATGAAGAAAATTCAGGCAATGCAGCCCATGGCAATTAGTGTTGGAATTCATGGATTTAGATTCTTCAAGTTCAAAAAGTCCACGAGAATTGCTTATTATGAGACTATTTTATCAAATACATGTACTGCTCTTATGTCCATAAATATAGAATCCCTATTGTAGCTTCAAATTGTACCGTTCAAAAATGAAATGTTAATCATCTATACAAAATAATAAAACTTATTGCTATTACATATTAGTTCTTTATGTTTCAGATACTTTTTGCGTATTGTATTTGCATAATGTTGATCCAATTAAGTTTATTTTACAACATAATTGGGATAAATCTTACTGTTAAGTTATGTATAAATCTCCAAAGAGCCAAAGAATTAAACACAATTCTAAAAATCTTGCATAATATGTATTTATACTATAAAAATTATTCAACCCATAATGCTCATGGACTTTATTAAACCGTATCTTTAAATATTGTAACAACCTTCAAAATGCCGATGTCAACTCAACCTTAAATTTCATAAACTTCCATCGAATTAAACTTCGCTACTCAAATACTTATGTATTGGGAAAGAAAATTGGTAGAATCTATGTTTAAGCAACTTTGAACTTTGGCATAACCATTTTTACAAGGTACTTTTTTAAGCATTATATATCCAAAATTCTATTTCATCGCATAAATAATTCTTACTTACAAACCTGCTGAGTACAATCGACCGGAAACAAATAATTCATATTACTTTTCCCGATATTCTGCCTCGAATTTCTTTAAGACTCCTGACAGATAAAAACTCGTCAATATACTGTTCAAAATCAAGATGACGAGTCCAGCAATCTGGAAAGCTTTGGATCTCTACACAGATATTCATCAACGTTACAAAATACAAATCATACCATTTTGGTGGAATAAGACTAAACGAAAATTTGTATACATTCATATACATTCCAAGTTGATAACATTTTATTTGAGTGCATTTCTAATACTTCTTACCACTGGATCATCTATATTTCATCTGATTTTAAGAGGACGTTCAATTCCACTCTACAAAGCAATTATCATTGCCATTTACAATTCGTTAATATTATTTTCCATATTGTCGTACTGTATTATATGGATTTGGGGAGAACTTTTAGCAGATGCTATGAACGAACTGTTTCGACTAGAAAATATTTGGCGTTCAAGTAATTACTGCATTTACATTTTTTGCATATGTATTTTATTTACTTAATTAAAATATTAAATATTCTTCCAGGTATTGGGCGACATGATAAGCGACCATCATATCTTCTAAATCCAAATTCAGACTTACTTGGAAAATTTCATTACATGCTTATACTCGCTTTTGTAAACTATACATTTCTGATGTCCCCAGGAGTACTTTTGATGAATATTGACCCCTACTACTTTATATTTCAAGAGTTATTTCCTGGACAAGGAATCGTACTGCAAATTGTGACGGGGTCTGCACGAGTTTTAATAATGTTTCCTGTTGTTTATCAACTTATTCGAGTATTCCCATTACTTTTTATCATTGCCACAGTTTGGCTGAGAATTGTACTAGAATCCGTAGATAGTATTGGACAGTTAAGAGAAATCAACAAGTTTATTAGGTTTACTAACTGGCTGCAGTGCTATTTTGTGTATTTAGCGACTTTGATTGAAGGATTTGCAGCAATTCTTATGAGTTTTGGGATGATAATTGATGTAATTTTTAACTGGTTTACTTTCAAAGGTCATGTATTGATCCCTATGCCATTTTACCTTATTTGTCCATCTATTGCTGTGTTTGCTCCTTTTTTAATTCATCACTGTCTTGTGCCTTGTATTCGTATTCATGAAGCAGCTACTGGATATATTCACCTACATAGATCTAGAATCCGTGGGTTTGATAGGAAGTATCAGCACCAGAAAATAAGAGCTATGAACCCTTTAGCAATAAATGCAGGAACGCCGTGGTTTCGGTTGTACAAGATTAAAAAGATTACTAGGATTACGTACTACGTGGCTATTCTTACTTACACTTTTAATGCGACTGTTTGTATCCCTCCTGAAGCGTTATTTTAGTTAATTTTACTTTTTATTGAATGTAATTTAAAAACGGGTAAGTAGCCTGGTATAAATGCTTTCGAAATTGTATTTTAATAATAGTGAAATATTTGTTTGGGTTCTAATCTGGAATCAAAAGATTTGCAATTTGTCTTTTCGCTTTTGTGATACAAACCATTGTTCAAAAAGTATACAAAAATCTAATTTAAAAAGTTCACTTTTACATATTTTAGTAGTTAAATCTTGATTAAAATATTAAAAATTAAGAAACTTGAAATTTTTCAGTGGATTTAGATATATGGATTGTATAACTTTTGAAACATATAAGACATACCAGCTTTGAAAAGGATTATAGGAGTACGAACATAAGAAGTAAGAATCCAATCTGAAGGTAAAAATTTAATTGAAGCTCTTTCAGGTACATGATTATAAAATCTGCAGTATATACATAAGAAGTTTAACAATTCAATTAAGTAAAAATTCCAAGCGGAAATACTGTGCCAATACTGTTTCGCTTATAAATTATTACTCTTCTTAATCAATACTCAATCCTTTGACAGGCTTATCCAAATAGAGAAAAGGGTTAGCAAGGCTTATCGGCAGTAAAAACCTCTCAAATTTATTTTGAAATCTTGAGTAAATCGTTCAATTTTTAATTTTCATATAATTATCGATGTGCACCCACCAACGATCATTTTCTTCAGAATTTCTTGAAATTGTTATTCAACAATATAATAAAAAAAGTGTCTGAATTTAAATTATTTCAATTTTTTAAAAGCTACAGTTCAAACAAAAGCTTGATTATGAATTCAAATAAGGACAACTGCGTAAATATGTATTTGGAATTTAATTTAACTGCAAATTATTTCAATTTTCAATGTCAGATGTTTAATGAGTCAAAGCGTCATTCATAAAAAGGCGTAATTAATTGAATGCAAATGTTTTTTATTACGCATATCTGATCAAATATCTAGGTGAGGTTCATTGATCTATATCTTTCAATTAAATTCTAGTGTACTGATCGCACAACCAGAACTGTAAATTCTAGAAGAATGCTTTGGTTTATCAAACTTTTAATCACACATTTTTTGACACATTCAATGAAAACAATTTTTTTACAACTACATGGACATTAATTAAAGTATTTTAATTGCAATGTTGGGTTTTAGTTTTAAAAAACTACTAAAACGATCTATATAGATGTAAATTAAGTTTATTAACAAATATATTTATAAGGAAATCTGAATGTTCTTCTACTTAGGTTTTAGTGTACTTAAAATTGTTTCATACCTGTTAGATAATTAACCAAACCAATCAGTTAAATTCAAATACCACATGTTTAAAAAACACATTAAAGAATAACTGGCCTCGTCGTAACGAGATATTTAGCTGTATTATTTCGTTGATTGATTGATATGCAAATTAGTTAATAATGTGCCAAAACTATTTGCCATTCTTTTAACTAACTTATTGTCTCGTGATTGCTTGGACAGAGTCAATCTGACTTTATTCAAAAGATATGCTCATTACATTCTTTGTGTATTTATGTTTTATGCGAATCATTTGTCAAACTAGTAAATAGCATTGTAATATTATGACGGCTTGATTGTCCTTAAATGTTAACATATCAAATGTCCTAAAGGTGTTTTGGCTCATCTTTTAGATTTTTAGATAGCCATCAGAATGCAGTGTAATAAATAAGTGAACTTTCCTTAAATGAATTAACATCTCATTTCATGTAGAATTTGTAAACTTATGTAAACATTTCTTGTATAATTTGATAAAGGATAAGGATTTACATTGTAAGAATTGTACACTGGGCGATGCCTTATTATTAAAGACAAGGAATCGTTTTAAATTTATGAGGTTTTGCAAATTCATATTTAATTACTTTCTGCTTCTTATTGTCCTTCTACTGCACTGCATTTTTAGATACTTACATATTCATGATTTATAACTTAATTTCTTAACTTTGCACAAGTCGCCGGTAGCTAAATGCATAAATTCATGCCTCGACGCATTTATTTTGTCCTACTAAGATAAAATCACCTAGAAAGAGTACCAAAAAACATCATGACGCCAGAAATATCTTGAAAATGTCCCCAATAATCCGGTCGACATATGAAATACATTAAGAAAATAAGCCGACATTCGTTCTAAATTGATTCCTTCAGTCTTAATTCCCATATAAATCTATAATCTGCTGTACTACAAAAAAGGGTTTAAAAGGTACACTTTTTTCTACTGGAATCTGGAAGTCAAAAGGTAGGAAGACAATTTAGTATAAAAAGGAAACAATATCGGAATTTCATGATCTCTTTGGTTGATTAGTGAAGCAGTTTACTCTCGTTTTTACTTTGGGTAGTTGGATTATTAGAAGGTTCTTACTTTTTATTACTAGGAACATCCATCACCCATAAGAGTTTTACTGTAAATACTCACTACTGAAAAGAAACTGAATGTATTTTAAATATAAAATGTGGGCAGCCCTTAGGTACGTTTTTTATCATCAATTTTTTAGCTGGATAGAGACTAGACGAGCAGGATTAGAAAGTAATTTGATGTTTGAAGGTCAAGGTAGGAATTCTCGTAGTCAGTGAGGGTCAAATTATGATAACCCTTTTGTACTCTATACAGATTACAAAATAATATAATAGAATACAACAATCAACTATTTTTTTATATCTACTTTTATTCTGGATTCTAGATTCTCGTATAATAATCATAACCAGAATAGAATATCACATCCCTTGAAAAGAAGCAGCTAAAACCCTTATGTCCAGAAATGTCCAGAGCTATAGAGAGATTATAGCAAATGTAGGGATGTAAAGGGATGAAGTAAGAAAAAAAAACATCTCAGGTATTTCGGGGAGAGGCTCGCGTGGACTCTTAATGAGTCCATTGTTGCAACTTATAACAATAAAAAAATGCTATGCAATTTGTAATAAATGCTTTACAGTCTGGATGACTTGGACGAATTCAAATTGTTCGAACAACAATAGCTTTTCATTTAAAACGCATGTGAGTGCTTTATGCATGCTTGTAGGATTGTAAATTTAAAGGGTTGAGATTTTGGAAACAAGGTGTGAAATTCAATGGGGCACGGATGAAAAATTACAAAATAACGAGTGTGACAAATCGGTTATTTCTTTAACAAAAGTAAAAGTAAAGACTGGAAGATTTTCTTTATATTTAAAACTCAGACTGAATCTTTGAAAAAGTTTGAAATGTTTTGAAGTAGACGTAAACAATGCAACAGGGTTGTTGAATAAAGTTGAAGGTAGTTTTGATGGTGGTACTAGTGGTGGTTTTACTTTTAGTGGTGTGGTCTGCTGGGCTTAAAAGAGTTTCAAAAAGTTTCAATGATATAGATACGGATCACTATTACAATAGCATGCCATTTATGCTTTCGACTATTATCTTTCACGAAAGAGTTGAACGGGTAGTTTTTTATTGGGCTGAGTTTACTCTCTCGGTTATAATCCGCAGATCAATTCGACTTTATTAACATTTGAACTTAAAGCAGGCTTATAAATTTAGAAACTGATCGAATTCTTTTTTGCATATGGATTGCGATTTTTAAACAATTCAATTTATTTATTTCGCTTCATTTAATCTTTTAATTTAAAGTAGTAAAATTAAACTAGGGTTATCAGTGAGTAATGCGGCCAATGCACAAGACTTATCTCCAGGTTTTTGGAATTCCTTGAAAGAGAGTGAGAGTCTGTCGGAGCTTTGTATGATAGAAGAATAGAAAGGGTTATATAGTTGAACAAATTATAAGGATTGATCTCACTTGTCCAGTCAAATGGAAAACTTCACTTTCAAACTCCAGGGACGTAGTTAGCCTTATTTGCTTTAAAGACTTGTACACATAACATCAAAAGTCAATAATACATTCATTGTAAATGATGATGATAGTAATACATTTCATTCCATGATATATGCGTTATTATCTGATTTACTTTACTTTCTAAAATTGATCATACGTTCGACTAAAAGAAGTCGACAAAGCTAAATTGATCTTTAACATGTCAAGCTTCAAAAGCCAATAATAATAAAATATGTTGATCCAAAAATGAATTCCAATGCCACGTGCATAAAAGTAACTGTCAAGATTTGAGAAAGTTTTGAAGTTATATTATTATTGGGCTATTTTATTATATCGATTCCAAGTTCCTCCAATATTATTATTTTTGCTGACTTATGATTAAATTGGAGCTTGTTGTTTTAACAAAAGTTTGCAAATTTTTTTATCCCAATCGATAGTTCAGAGAGTTAAAATGCACTAGAAATATTGATTTCTAGCTTATTGTTCGGTTTTAAAGTTTAAAGGAGAGACGCGAATCTCCGAATTTGAAGAAAATTTGAGTTTACTACCCGGGTTGTTTAGAGAACTAGGAATCATGACAGTAATTGATTATATTTTATACGGCACTGAAAATACTTAAAAAACAAAACATGGACAAAAAACATTTAAGGAATTGAAGGAAGAGATAAGTGAACAAAATGTACAAGTCTAAGAAGTCGAAGTCTTCTAGGCAAAAAAAAGCTAAACTTGTGAAGAGGAATAAGAAGAGTCGGTTTCAAGTCGTACAGTCTTTGTTTGTCAGCCATGGCATTCGGACAGGTGAGTCTCGGGTTTTATTATTTTATTTACTTTTGCAATTTAAATTACATACACAGAGCACACAAATATATAATACAGATACATACATATCGGCAAAGGCTACTTGTATTAGTTACAAAACAAATTCTTCTATAAATGATATACCCAGTAGTTGAAACATTATACTGAGTACATTTATTACTATTTACAATTGCCATGATAGTAAACATGGACAAAGGTAATTGAATTTGGTCTCGAGGAAATAAATCTTCATTTCATTTCTTTCCTGTCCAGGTAATTGTGGTTGTGTGCCTCCTGGGGCTGACGTTGGGGAAGCCAAGTTCAGAAGAAAATGCAAGGACAACAAGGACTTTTGGGTCTTTTTTTGGTGGGGGTAGTACCAAACAACAACAGCAACAACAACCTGACCCTGCCCCTGTCGTAAATAACTATGGGTACAGCCCGTACGATCGACCGTTGGTCTACCAGGTCAAGTATTATGATACCCCGGCGAAGGATGTGGGCAGAAACACTATTGACAAGGCTGGAGAAGTGTAAGTAACTTTCTCTGACTTTTTTTATAAAACTTTTACTCATTCTATATAGTACTTTTAGAGTGTCTTGAGAATAGTTTGTACAGGAATATAAAAGTGCATACGATTTATAATTTTTAAGAGTATTTGGAGCAATTTTTAGCAACTAGGAGAATATTAAATTAGGGATATTCATACAATACTATTGTAGTTTAGTAACTTTAGGTTAAGATTCAAGTTTAAAAGGCTACAAAACTGAAACTTTTGAAAGAAAAAATTTGATCTTGTACAGATAATGTGTTTGGAATTTATGAAAGGAATATTTCTAACAAGTTGTAATAATAGTCGATTTTGGATATGGGGCATACTGAGTTAATTTAGAATTATTACGTCTGGTCATAAAATAAAAAGTTCGAAAGATTCATAGCAGGTTTAGGTTTATGTGAGTTAACACTTTCGTATACTAAAACATAGTTAATTCTTTAGGAGACAAGAAATCGGCCAACAGCGAGTATTTTTCTACACCACAAATGGCGTGGTCGGAGAGCAAGTACAACAACAGCAATTCCGTGAGCCCACTGTAGTTCAAGTACCCCAAGGGTACGTCTACGTAAACCCTGTAGTGGGTGGAGGTCAACCCCAAACATACATCGTGGGTCAAGTGGGGAATCAACAAGTCCTTGTCCCCTGTCCAGTGGACTACGCTTACCAAAGCCAAGGCCAGGTTGTCCAACCTGTTGAAAAAGTTGTCCCTGTTCCTGTGAAGCCAGCAGTGGTCCAACCGGTTGTTTCCGAAGTTAAGGGACGAGAACAGCAACAGTACGTGTACTCTCAGCAGACACCAACAGGACAGCAGGGCAACAGGAGACCTGTTAATAATGGCAAGTTATCAATCCTCTACAAGATTAAGACTTCTTTCATTTTTTCTCCTCATTCTTGATTTCTTGAATACTTTAAAAAAAATAAGACAGGAATTTATATGTTTTTTTCTATCTATAAAATATTACAGTACCCGAGATGGTCTATAACCCTTATGGTGGTGGATATTACAACCCATATGGCTATGGATCATACCCTTCCTATGTAAATCCATACGTGACCAATCCATACGGAGTTAGTGGAGTAGGCTACAATTACAACTCCTACTACAACCCATACGGATCTGACAGTCAAGTCGTAACAGTAGTCCCACCTGGAGTGACCCAAGTAACCGGAGTGACCCCTCAAGGGTCAACAACAACAACCACTTCTGGAGCTGGATCAAATGCCAACAGCCCTTATGTGTACGTATACCGAGGTGGAGTCCAAGGCTACCAACCGGTCTTCTCCCCTTATGTCATCCCTGTCCAAGGGGTTGTCCGCCCAAAAGAACAAGTTCAGGGTCAAGTAGGGTCAGCCAGCACTCGGGTCAATGTTTCCTCACAAGGTCAACAACCTGCCACCCAACAACAGCAGCAGGCTCAACAGACTCAGCAAGCTGAGGCTAAGAAGACGACTGGAACTGACTGAAAGAAAGAGTTTGCATACTGACTGATACAAATGATGATGAAATATGATAACTGACTCAAATGGATACCGGATTGTGTTCACTAATAACCACAAAACATTTAAATTATTAGTAATTATTTCTTTCTTTTTAATAACCTGTCATACATACATAATAAGTTTTTCTGATGCAAGTTTTAAAAAATCATAAAAAAATATCATAGACAATAATAAACACATAAAAGAGGCTTCGGTCTAAAAATGTATTTTACTTGTTCAATGTTCATGTTCTCTATAATTTTTTCCAACATGATTCATCAACAATCCTCAAAGAGCTTAAATGGTCAAAAAATTCAGTATGCTTTTAAAGTTTTCTGTCAAAGGTCGTTTATTTATACACATTTTTCTTTCTGTTAGATGTTTCTAGTCCAAACGGTCAACAAGTGCAATTGATTGTGGGTCCAACTCTTTCTGAGTTTGTATTTTTTACTTTCGTACATAGTAGTAGATCCTCATTCTCCAACAAGTTGATAAATATAGGATTGGATCATGATGAGATCTGTTTCCAGTGTTTTCACTACGATAAAGATCGATAACTCTTGCGCCTGACTCACCTGTATTCAAGATCTTATTTTGAACATCAATCAACTCGTCCTTCCTGTTGTAAGGTTTTAGGTAAAAATAAAAAGAGTTGATAACCAAGTGTGGAAGAGAATAGTATTAAATGCTGAATCTATATAAAGTCCCTTTGTGAGTCTTTGAATCGCTGAGTTGTTGAGTGTTGAGCCTTATCCAATGGCCAAAGCAGAGAGTCCTAGTCGGTCGCGTATGCTTTAGCTTTGAGGTTTGCGTTTCCCATAAATCTAGTACCTAGATCTATAGACATAATAGAGAAGAGTGTTGTATTACATATTAAATAATGTTCTGTTCGTACATCATCACGATTACATTATAGACTTGTAGAATAATGAATCGAGAAGAATAGAAAATAGAATGGAGTTGATAGTAAATGGAAAAGCAGCAGCAGTGGGGGCAATATAGAGAAAAAGTATGTTGGAAGTTGTAGGATCCTGCAGAGTTTGTGGAGACAGTAGAGCAAAATCCAACCAACTCAGGGAATGTCAGTCAGTCTTTCAGAAAGTCTCAATCTGAACACATCTCTCATATAGGAAAAAGCACATAAAATATATAGGTAATTATTGCCAATTTGCAAATTTTTTTTTCAGTACTCAAAACTCAGCACTTTTGATTATCGAACGAAACTGACAGTAGACAAGTTGGCAAAAAAACTATTTGCTATTTAGATTTTGCTGAATGTTTGCTATAGATTTATAAAGATTTGCATAAATCATCAAGTGATTAAGTCATATCAAATCAAGTCATCAAGTGGTTTGCAAATTTAAAAATCAATGCAATTGCCGACAGCTCACCATCAACACTCTTGAGAGGCTAATTTACATTTTAAGAATCGTTTTATTACCCTGATTGCCATTCATGGCATTAACTCATGCTGAGCTGGTAGCATCATGTTTTGTTCTGTTCGTATCAATAGGAACAGATTAGATATTCGCACATCGTACAACAAACCAAACCGATTTTTGTGTGCTTGTAAATTACTTGTGTGGTAGTCCTGGCTTCATTATCTTGTTGATTAGAAGCGAATTCGGTCAGTTGTGCCATGACAGGAGCAAAACATTCAACATTAAACAGTAGATTTACATCATTTTAGCATAATATTGTGTGATAATAAATGTGAACATTTTAAACCCAAGTTTTAATTATTCAGAAATGGACGGTCACTTTTGTGCATTTTCATGCATCACGATTTTTGGAAAATATGTACCTATGAGTTCCTAAGAATGTGGAAGTAAAAGATTAAGACGTTGGACGTGTTTTTTCGATGAATTCCGAAGTTTTGAATTTTAAATTTTTTAGTGGTTTTAAAATGTTCTAGATAATATTGTGTGTAGTGGATGACTCATATGCAACACGAGATTGAACATTGTGTCCGTTGTGTATTCTGTTGGCGAGATGACGAAGAAGAGTGATAAAAAAGACGTTGTGGCTTCACGGGTCGGAGATAGTACAGAAGAGGTAAGATTATTATCAGATATCCTGAGAGAAGAACGGCTAAAGTAAATAAACACTTCGGGTTTCTTCCCAACCAAAAACTACCCAACCTCATTTTCTCGGGATTTTCAATGTTTATCCTCGGAACTCTTAAGTTTAAATTAACTTTAAGGTTAAGTCAAGTGCCGTATAAAACAAGGAACTACGATTAAATTATAGAGCTTTGACATTTGTACAATTTAGGATATTTTATATTAAATCCTTTTGATTTTAATTGCATATTATTTTCTATTTATCCTACAAGGGCCTAAAGTATAGTAACAAGAGTTGTAAACTAATAATAATATTCTTGATCCTGGCAACTATTGTTTTCTGGAGAGCAATCAGACAACTTGAGAATTTGAGAGTAATAATAATAATCTATTTAACCCTTTTCAAGGGTCACAAGGAAGTTTTAGGGCTTAGCCAGAAGTTATAAAGGATCGGTTTGTTCTCTATCTGTTTACAGATTAGAGTGAAATGATTGAAACTGTTTTGTTTTAGTTGATGACTCATTTGTTTGGAAGCTTTTGATATCATTGAAATTCTAAATTAAATTATCTTTCGCTTTGTACTGTTGGTAACATAATTTGAAAACCTTTAACTTTCAAAACTCTATATTAAACTTTGTAAAACTGAAACTGTTTAGTTTATCTGGATGCGTAATTGAAGTTGTAAACAGCTTTCACCTTCAAGACACTGTCAATAAATTGTTTTTACCAAAATCGGTGAATCCTAAAACATTGAATCCTGAGAAAAACCTCTTAAAATATTTATAGGTTTCCATTTAAAATAAAATAAGAATTCTGCATAGAAAAATGCATACTGCTACGAATGTTTTTCAAGGACGTATAGGAAAAAATGAACTGAGCCCGATGACATTTGAAAGTTTAAAATGAAGCGTAATATTCGTCTGTATGACAGAGGTGTAATTTCCTGTAGGTAATTCACGTTCTTATGCAAAAGCATTTCATAGAAATGTGATTGACGAACTTATTATTTGTGCAAAGCTAACTCCACAGCAAGTTGTATGAGTTTAGTTTTAGAGTATAACAAAATCCAATATAATTTATAATATAATAATATTCTGAGCTGTTTATTGACAGTGGTGTAAAAGCGGTAGATACCTAAGGTAGGTAGATTGGTAGATTCGGCATGTTCAATTTAATCCTGCTTTTGTATGTTGTACGTAAGTAAAACAAGACAACAGGTACATAGGATTGCAGTTTGCGATTAGCACACAAATCCATATATCCATCATTCATCCAATTGTTAATATGAATGATCAACCTTTATCCTTGTCACATGCTAAATCCACATCTGACATTGAGAAAACATGAACTCATTTCCACCACCTCTATTCAAGGATTAGTTTATCTAAATCCACAGCAATATTTTCCTCTATCTTCATCATTCTATATCTCCTCCAATAGATTTCCTATTATATTATTTATTATAGTCAGTGATGAATTGTGACGAGGATGATTAGGACATCCAATGATTTAACATTATGCAAACAAAAACCAAATCACAAATATCAAATATTGACTCGTTGGTTTGCTCTCATGACTAAATCGAATTTTATTAGAGGCATGCGGAAGCAAATTATTTATATTTTGGTCATAAAACTGAAGAATTGCTCAAATATTCTGGCTAGTCTATAATATTTAGTTTTTATTGCTTACTCAGAAAGTAAAAAAATCTGGTCAGATTTTATATAATTAACAAATCTACATGATTTTAACGAAACATTTAACTGAATATGACGTCAGTTATAAGAACCTTTGCAAAGAAAAATTTAAGTCAAAATAGACAAGATGTTTTATTTAACTTTTTAAGATTAACACCGTGAGATTCGCTTATTTATTTATTTTGGGTGTTGAACAAGTGATAAGAAGATAAGAAGAACTAAGTAAGTGTAAGTATGTACATATACAGATACAAAGATGACGATAAGTATATTAATAACATTCTAGCGTTTTAACTACTAATATTTAACATAACTGAAAAGTTCGAACTGCATTTTTCATAAGTCCATTCAAATCCAAAAACCATATGTACAAGTCAGGTTGGACTTGCTGGTCTGATGTCTAAGGAATTTATAGATTCGGAAGTCTGTGAAACGTCTTTCAATCACTGCATTTATGTTTATGTTGAAGTTTATTTGCAATTCTTATATGTTTTAAAACATTGTTTCTAATTTCAGGAAGAAGCGTCAAGATTGCTAGCTAAATCCCGAAGAGCCTCATCCGTCGTTTTAATCAACCCATCCATCGGGGAACCTACCACAGTTCTTGCCCTCACAAGGACAAGATCCATATCCTCTGGGGTAATATAGCCAGATTAAAGTCAATAATGTCCCTTGATCAAGTGGGGTTGACAATTCCCAAAAAAATTTGTTTTGTTTTAGAAATAAAAAATAAATTTAACAAGTCCCATATGACTTTTCTTCTTTACTTTTTCCACTAGATACTTTTCACTAACAATTTGCCAAACCCTTGTGGGCAAATAGTTCAAACTCGAGTTCATGAACAAGTTGAACCGAACAAAAAAAAAGACAATTAAATATAATAGGTCGGATGTTTATTTTTAATTCCCTTGTAACCTTACAATATTGATTGAAATAGATCCACGAGGACCGGAACAGAAGAAGATCGGCAACCGGAGGTGGGACGTCATGTCCACCATTTCTACGGATTTTAAGAAATCATCGATTTCCCAATGCCCAGGTCTGTTCACTCACAAAACCCACTCACGTGTCTCTAATTGCAAACGATTACCTAATTATCTCACTTCCTTACACTAATTTATTATCAATTGATTAGCCAAGTCGCCAGCAGAGAGTTTTTCGAGTTAAATCGAGTTATATTCTTTAGACTGTTTCCACAGTCGACACGTGGGAGTTTTACCATGAAGAGAAAAGTTTTTACGGATTTTAAATTAAACCTGACAACCTTTTCAAAATGAGTTAAATTATAGCAGCCTACACAATCCCAATAGATATGCTATAAATATAGGTACATATATCTCGTCAGGTGAAATTGACATGGTTCGTGTCATTAACCGAAGATTATAAATATGAGAAGGATCTATTCTTAAGCTTTTAATAAGGTCATTTCGAAAAATCCATTAACTTTCACGGAAATTGTTTTCTCAGGGTTAGAAGGAAGCTGCAGTCATTTTGAATCATTTGTGATCGTGTTCTTCGAATTTTGGCTTGTTTTTGCTCCAATGCATAGAAGAAGTTCCGTTTAGGTAGTTTTATAAAAAGTCGAATCTGGTTGTCTCAGCGATTTGTCAATACCTGCTGCCTGTCAGTCATGAGAGAAAAGAACCTTGAGCTTAGAACTCACTCGGAGTAATATCTGAAACTGACACATTTTCAAATTGGAAGAACAAGGATATTGAATTGACATTATTGCGTAAATCTATTGTTGGTATTTCTCCATTTGATCGAGCTTGGACTTATATTTCAACTTTTAAACCTCTAAAGATATTTTCTAACCGCAATAACTACAAATCAATAACTTAATTGTAATACATCAATCCATATTGAAGTACATAAGGGAATTGCTAGGACATTTTTTGAAGAATGCTATGAGATAAAGAAAACTTGGCACTTGACTCTTGAGGGAAAACTAGAACAAGACATAATATTGTTGGACATCTTGTAACTTGAGTGACTCTTCCAAATTGAGTGTTGTACAACTAATTATAGGTTAGATGTCAACAATAGATGTTAATTAACGACTCCATGGCTTATATTCGGTCGTGGTCACGTTGGCTATAAGCTGAAAAGTTCAACCACATGATATATTTTCTGTTTCATTAATCTAGCATCTAGAGTTTCAAGAATCTAGACAAACATCTAGAATTTCTTTAGTATACTAGTTTCAGTAACAGTGGAATCAAACAAAATCCGATAATTAAGCCATAACTATAATAGCAACAGAATAGGATTGTGACAGTGGTACATAGAGAGTATGGGCTTGAATGAAACATGAGAACACGGAGTAATTGGTGTCTGTTACTCAATTTCCAATTAAATACTAGTTGATTTTATCTCTATATGTCAGTCATCAAGGTATTTTGAATACTTGTATGAAATAATTTGGAATGAATAAATACCTATTATTTATTTATTTATCAAGTCCTACGTATAGAAATACTGTATCCATTGTGTTAAATATGTAAGGTCAATTTATGCCAAAAGTCAAACCAATAATGGCTTGCTTCTAGTAATTACTGTTAATTGTTCGTACGTATATGTAGAGGAGTTACCTTCCTTTTTCTAAATTAGAAGTCTCGTATCGATTTTCTTTGCTTCTTTGCTTCACAATATTTTATCATGGATTTTTTTCTGTAAAAATGAATTAAATACTAATTTTTGTGTATATATTTCAGGTGGAGACATTATACCAAAGATACTTCCTGAAGATCCTCTCGTCGAATGTAAAATGGCTCCTACTGCTCCTCATCTTGAGTTGCATTACACTTTTCGTCCTCCGAATTTCTTTTCTCGCCCAAATAAGAATTTATGAATATGTTCTCCCATCACTTGCACTTTTCTATCTTCTCTTACTCGTAAGTTGGTTCAAATTACGTTCCATCTAATTGATAATTAGAACAATTAACTTACAATTAAAATCTCGGCGAGACTATTAATTCCAGCTCTTAATTTTTTAATGAAGTTATCATATACATACATAGATATTTGGTTTGTATGAGGAACACAAACCTTGAGCCGTTTTCTCTCGTAGTTTTCATAAAAGGAATATGGAGTGTTTTTAATGACAGAAGATGAGTTTGCATTTCCGCATAGGGTTGCTTTTTAAATAACGGACTATGCAGAAGCCATTAAAACATAATTGCTTCAAGTTAAGGATCATTATTTTAATACTCATTTTATTTTATATAAAAAAAATTGGAAATGATGGAACAATTATTGATTTTTTTCTTATAAAAATGCTGTCAACAATTGTTTTTGTTTATAGCGTTGCGTTGTAAAATTTCTGATCTTTTCAACCGTGAATCTACTCTTGTTAATACGTAGACTACTTTTCTTGTTGACAAACACTTTAAGTAGGATGATTAACAAATTTAATGATGTGTTAATCATAAGGATTTAAAACATAATTATTTATCGATAATTAATTCTAATCTAAATCATACTTTTCTCTCAGGTGTGGATCGGACGTAAGCAAACGGAAATGGGCTTGACGATTGTGACCTATCTTTTGATGACGTCCTTTCTCGGATTAATTTTAATAGAGACGCTGGACAGCGTCACATCTTCCCTCTGGATTACACTATTCTGTACCTACATTCTCTATGCTCTGCTACCTCTCAAGGTTTGTTGTTTAAGTTATTAATTATTATTATTATTTATTAATATATTCAGCTGTCAGTTTACATATTGTATCAAATCGTTGGACATTGAACATGTAGAATTAATTAGTCTTCGCTAATTAATATCCATTCTTCCAACTCGTGAACAATTCCTAAGCCATTTCTTCTACTCTCTGGTTCACGTAAATTATTTCGTGACGGCCACAAAAGCAAGATTAATTAGAGCTGCTTAAATAGTACTACCTGTTTTATTCACGAGATAATAAATTACACAAGAAGAAGTCTGAATAGCAATCTTCTACATACATAGAATTCAAAGTAATGCCTTCAAGACAATGCATGTTTTCAATTTAGTTCATGTTACAAACTTTCTGAGACTTATCGAGTTTGAAAAACATTTTATTTTTTTCTTTAAAAATATGTCAGAAACATCTGAAGCATATCAGAAATCTTTGGAGTGATTAAACTTTATAGTTGATGAAGTTTTTCTGCTTGAGAAAAAAAAAACTTTTATTAAAACTTAATTTAATTGGATACTTAATATTCAGAATATCCAAGAAATGAAAAGAAATTTTTATTTATCGCTTCGATATTTCAGGAAATGATTTGTTGACAATTTGAGCCTAAACTTATATATGTAACTTTTGTTTGTCAAAAGTTTCAAGCTTTCCAAGGAATATAAGCAATAAATATATAGGTTTAGTTTGATCTGAGAAAGTTTTGGCTCGTGTATGAAAACTGGAACTAATAGATAGATAATCATATTTTTGACGAGATAGATAGTCAAACTTGGATAAAAGACAAGTTTGACTAGTTAGGCTATTATAGTCAGTTGATAGAGCCTGGAGTGTTTGTTACGGATAATAATTTAGCACACTTGAGCGAATAGTTAAATAAGTTAAGTATTGTAGCTCAGTAGTAGTAGCAAACATCTCTTTGTAATAATTTATATATAATTGCTATATATTTATGACATACTAACTTTAGTAAATAGTTGAAGAGTACTTTCTTGACTTGTTCGTCGTTGCGTTGTCGGAGGAAATGCTAAGAAATTTGATGTAGCTGTAGATACATAAGTTGTATTGAACAACTAATATTATAGGAAGAGAGAAGTCGAATGTCAGTGGGGGAATATAAATCAATAGAAAAGCACTCGAGAGTCTTGGATCAGCAGGACGTGGAAACTTTATTTATGTAAAAGGTAATGGTAATCCACAGGATTCTGCACGCTAAATCGCTCTCTGTCCAATACCATCTTTGTCAAAATCCTTATCGACCTTAAGCTTCATTAACTTTGACTTCAACAAGTTCAGGGGGCATCCAACCAGTCTTTCATTTCATTCCTTATTTCCAGTTATTCGTTAACAATATATAAATGTCTGCTATGATGAGGATTAGGCAATCATCAGAGAGGGTCCTTTAATACAGTTTTTTTCTCTAAAAACTACTAAAAAGTGTATAGCTCTTCTAGTAATTACCTAGAGTAGAGAGCATCTCGTAAGTAGTAGGAGAGATTTCGAGAGCTACTGAGGTTTGCAAATGAAGGAGAAAATCCTTCTCCGAAAAATCCAAAGATAAATACATATATATAAAAGGTATCATTAGAAAATTAGACTATGTAAATCTACTATCAATTATATATAATTTAGGGTTTGCTATAAAAATCTCCGGGAATGGTAATCTTGTGCATGAATAAAATCTACTAATTTGTATCTTTAAGAGACCTTTTTTAAGGGTAATAAGCATTTTCAGATTGACAGTGCTTAAATATAATTGTAATTTGACTTTGAATTTTACGTTCAAATTTGTTATATTCAATTTCATAGTTGATATATTTGAATATTTTGAAATAAGTAATTTTAATGAATTCTTTGGAAAATTGAACTCCTTCTTCTTCTTACACAATCGGTGGAAAGTCAAAGAAAATGATTTTGTGGAAGTCAGTTAGTCTTAAATTTTAATATTTTAGAGTGCCTTTCAAAGGTATTATATTATGTATTATTGTAACAGTGTCACACTAGTTCACATCAACGAAGCTCTCCAACATTTCCTAAAATTGAACATCCCTAGGGGTCACATCCGCCGACATCCGACAAAAACTTTACATCCAACATCATTCAAAAAGACGTCCACATTTCTTTATAAAATATGCAAAGTGTGGAGTCAACAAAGTCAACTTAATATTTTAAAACGTTTGCAATAATAATCTCAGCTCTCGTCTAAAATATATGTGAAGTGGCAATGCGTGTTTGGTCCTTAAAAGACAGCCGTTTTATGTATACAAATTGACTATAAGAGAGATGCGAAATTGTAGAAGAAGTGGCTGAGGCGAGTGTCTATAATACGGGTAGTGGAATTTGAGATCAAAGGGCTTGCTGCTGAACACGTCATTTGTGGGTTCAAGGAAGATTAGGTTCACAGAATTATTAATGCAGGTTGACATTTAAATGTTTCAGGTGCTGGAGGCCTCTCTTATCGGAGTCATTCTCATCCTCATTCATCTCATCACTTATCTGACGCTCTTCACTACTACCAGCAAAAACGAGGAGGACCACGCCCGTCCTTATCAGGTAACGGCTTATCTTTACTACCACCCAGGATTATATTATTCCTCTGTGTTTAGCCTGTCATCCATAAGTAGATATGGAGAAAGAATTATATGACGCGTTTGACAAACTGTCATACATATAAATATCCAGGGAATGTTTACAAATGTATTTATACTATGTTTAAGCATCACTATTACCTATCGTTATTTTTTTAATGAAACGTATATTTAAAATTAATTAATTTTTTAGGAGAAATATTATGGAAACTAAATGTGTAATGAGTAATTAATAATTAAACATCATGTCCAGCCTTTAGGTAAACTCTCATACCGGATATTTAATCTCACGTGGATCCGTCTCAATTTACTAATTGTACTACTTTTTAAACTTCTTCCTAGAACGCATTCAATTCAACGGCTTCAAAGCTTATTAAAAAAGATCTACGTCTTTAAAATTGGAATGCCAACACATATTATTACACCTTCATATCTGGGTGAAGAAATCCTGGAGAATATTTAGTATACGGTGATAAATTCAAAGAACCTTTGGAAGGAAATAGGGGAGTGCGATGTACATTCAAGAGGGGCTTAAAACGGTTGATGGTAGTTCAAGACTTTGTATTACATACATAGTAGAGGTGCTAGAGGTTTTGATAGTGGTAAAGTGCTAAATGTTGAAACTTTTTTGAAAGGACACACGCATTGATAAGGGCTCCCGTGTAAAAATAAATCACTGGATAACTTAAGCCGTCTCACTAGCCCAATCCCTCGCCCGTCCTTCCTTCGAAGGGTTGAGATAAATCCGGGTAGAATAAAAAATCCCGTTCTTTTTATCTCCCTCTTGGTTCACCTGGGTAACTAAGCTCTGAAAAAATAATAATATACAAAGAAGAATATAAGAAGACCAGTGGTGGTGACGGAGCTGCTACTACGAGGCTTCAACCTTAATCCCAATCGATTCCACCTATCTTCTTCACTTTTGAGATTCAAGATTCGATCTAATTTCTGCCCTTTCCTACATATATAACCCTACGTTCTTTATGCTCTCCAAAAAGAGGATAGGGAATGGAAATCCGAATCGGGCTGGACATGACTAGATTCAGCTTGTACCTCTCTCTACCTATGTTATTCAATATATACCTTGACAAAAAAAAACGGGTGGAATAGGAAGACAAATTGTTCTTGGAAATCCTGGAATAATGTGAACGCTATAATATATCTTCTTGTCCAGCTCTGTCACTGATGTACTTTGTTATTGATGCTTCTAAAGAGATACATAGTGGATATTTACCCGTTTCTCTTCTTATAAGTATTTTGGATTATACGGATGTTTACTTTAGATAATAGAATAAAAACGGATGTACTTGTTGTGTGTAGTCATCTCAGAGGCTTATTTGGTTTTTAAGTAGGTAGAAGAAGGAGAGGATGTTATGTTCAGATTCGGATTGGATTGCAATTTCAAATTGGATTAAGAAGGAAAGTTTTGTTTAGTATCTACATAAAAATAAGGTTCTCAATGTTTCTTATTACAATGAATATTATTTACAAGTTTTTTATTATTTAAAAGGCTCCAATTCCACTTCCCCGTACAGTTTTATCTAAATTATAAAAATATATAATCCATTTTCAAATTTGTAGATAATTTCCATGAATAAATAACATGCAGATCAAAGAATATCGAATTCATTTGATGGATAACTACCACTTTTGGTTATATTTGTCCTTCTCAAACATTGAAGAAATAATGGAGCAAGTAATAATTCTGTGCTTGACTTCTTCCCCAAAGTCCGACTTTGCCTTTTGATCTTACAATTCTTGACTTTTATTGTCACGTTTTTTACACATATATATAGCACTTAAACCTAAACCAAACAAGGACAACGTGATACAAGTGCAATACAAAAATTGATGGCATTACCCCGAAATGTCGAATGCTGAAGGAATTTTGTATACATACTTTTCTAGCCAGACGAAGCCGGTGAAAGGTTTTGTTGCAAGTCATTCTAATGCGTTCATTCTACTATACACACAAGTCTTGTGTTATATTAGTATTTTTTTATAAGGTTAGAGAGTGTTGGGAAACTTATTTTCTGTGTCTGTTTTGTTGTATGTAATTGTAGGCAACTTGTGTAGAAGTAAGAAAGAGGGGTTTCTGTCCTTGTCGTTGATTTCCTTCTTTTCAATCAGAGTGGCTTTTCTTAAAAGTGCTAAAAGGACGGAAATGATTTCGATTAGATTTTTTTTCATATAAGAATCCTGCTGCTGCTGATGCTTCTACTTTCTTCTTACTTCATACTCTTTAGTCAGGAACTCTGAAGGATATTTTTTAGGAATTCTGTGTTTTGTGGATTAGAAATCCCTGTAGCTCTCTTTTGGCTTCCAAGTACAAAAATTTATAACAATCTGTACAAATCCTGAAGGGCTTCTTTTAGATATAAGGATTTACCTCTGTAGATTCTACACTTCAACTCTGATATGAATTTTTCATGAAAAATGAAATGGAAATGGAAGGCGGATTACATTTTTTTCGCAATCTTTGGATTTACTAACTGTCTCTTCTCCACTATCTCAAGTCTTTTTACATTAGTAGAACATTAGAAGAAAAACGTGTCACTTTATTTGTACACGGTTTTTAAAAACTTTCACAAACCTCTTGTGATGATGACATGTCTCATTTAAATATTTATTATTTACGTGTAAAAAAAAGTTTAAAAGCTTTTTTTTGATACAAACTGTTTTCTTGCTGAGCTTTGTTTTAATATTTTGACTTTTTAAGAGCATTAATTCAAAAACGATGTTTATTATTTAAAAGACCGGAGAATAACAAAAATTATTTTTAATGTTTGATTTTTCTTTAAAAACAAACTTGGTTGTACGTACTAAATAAAGAAAGTAATATCTCACTGTTTACAACTTTACTATGTACATATACGTGTAGCTTAGAAAAGTCTGCAACTTTCTCTTAAAACTTGTAATATATTTATAAACAGAGGGAAAGAGCTGATGAAATGAAACAGTATTTGACAGACCATGTCCAAGAAGCGTAATAAATTTGCATACGTTAATTAAATTGGCTGTGAATCCATTAAGTAATTTGAAAAAGCACTTAGAGCTACACAACATAACTTTTGTGTACTTGGTTGGTGGGGGCTCAAGCTGTAACTTTTCAAAGCAAAGAAGAAACTGTTGACTATATAGTTGTATACATTTTCTCTATCTTTTATTTCCAGATCCCGTTGATGGTGAATGTACTGGTGTTGGTGGGAGGTAACCTGGTTGGTGTGTGTTGCCTCTACCCGGCAGAAAAGGCTCAGCGGGCTGCCTTCATCGAAACCCGATCTTGTGTCCAGGCAAGGCTGTCTACACAAAAGGAGAACCAGCAACAGGTACTTCCCAAATCCTAGTCATAATATTGACAAGACTTTCTTTTTTTGGTCGACTGGAATCTCAGTATAAATATTCTCATCGTTTTTGGAACAACTGAAATCCACATAATTTTCCACACAATCGCATCCTGTCCATAAACTTTTAAACCATAAAACAACAACAGAAATAAATAACGGGATTTCAGAACTTTATAGGTTACGAATTATTACAAAAAATAAATTGCTTTCTTTTTTTGTTTGAAGTAGATAATCCTTCTGTAATAAAAATAAATAAATGTAATCTTATTTTTATTTATCGAGTTTAGAAAACTTTGAAAATATTATTTTTATGTACATATTGGCCAAACAACTACAATTGGAAGAAGAAATCTATAGACAGTTTTGAAATATTGTTCTCTCAATGTCAGAATAGAATAATGCTTTCTCCACTTTTATTGCAAAACCTTTCACTATTTAGTTCTGAACATTTGGACTAGACACTTGCATTATTTGTATGAAAAAGAATACGATAGCTAGACAAATCGGATATTTATGAACAGATTCCACTTGATGTATCACATGTCAAAAACACCTCAGGATAATGATTATAGTTCGGGAGAAATGAAGCGGTCAATTTAGTGTGAATGGGTTTGGACACGCTATCAACTTTCTTATTGCTGATTCTTCATCTCTCAAATATCATCTTTTTCAATTGCTCTTTTATTGTCCAAGGAAGCCTAACCTTACCTGGTTGAGTAGAGCGTCGTCGAGTTTTTCAGTATTGGGTTGAGTCGGTTGAAATCTCCCTTCACTGAGTCTAAAGTCCTGGCGCCGCCGCTTGGCGGGTGCGGACGTACCTGGTTGCAGCTGCCCTTATTGCAATTAGCACAATAGCAGCAAGCCATCGGCGACCGCCACGACTTTCAACCCGAAACTAAAAAAAACTCGACGACGCTCTACTCCACCAGATAAGGTTAGGCTTCCTTAGACAATAGTTACTAAATTTGTCTTGAGGTTTATCTCTTCTTATACGATCTATTAATATATTCAAGACTTTACTTTCTTCAGGTAGAGAAAACTAAAATGAGTATAATGATTTGTGATGCAGATATATTTTTATTTTAGTCCCATAATAATCCACGATTTGGTAATTGAACAATCATTATTTCTAATATTAAACATTTACTGGAATAAAATTAGCTTCATCGAGAAAGTAAAGGTAACTCTATACATTGATGTCGTTCTTTGGACAAAAAGAAAAACAAATACGGAGAAAGCATTTTAGGAGAAAGGCTGGGCCGAACCTGACAGAGTTATTTGCACAAGAAATATGAGACTGTTGTTTGCAGAAATAAATGAGGGGCGAAATTCGATAGGATTTCACCATTGTTTTCCCTTGACTTATTTGGTACACCCGGGTATTTTACTGTTCGAGCTGCTTTTTTCTTCAGGGTTTTCGGTTTCCCTGTTTTTTCTAGGACTTTCCTTTGTTAAAACTTTGCAAGATTTTTTTTCTTTCAACCTTTCAACGTTTCAACTTCTTTCTCTGTCCATATATACAAACAAGTGAATACGGATAGTAGATGGATATTGCATTGAATTTGTATGTATTCCTTTGACAGGTGAGATTCACTGAATAGTTCATTCTGTCTTTTCAGGTTGAAAAATACGACTAAATTGATATTCTTTGAATTGTTTAAAACTGCCAGAGAATGGAACAGATTTCTTGAGCTTTAATTTTACATACGTTGAAATTCTACATGAATTATAAATTAGGAGCTGATTCAAAGAATCACACCTAATTTTTGAGATTTTTTACATTTTCAAAAATATTCATTAGAATAATGATAAATAATTAAATTGTAAGTTTCTTATAGATATTTTGTATGTTTTGTGCAGGAGCGACTGTTACTTTCAGTCTTGCCTCGTCACGTGGCAGTGGAGATGAAGGCAGACATTGCTGGGAAAGCTAAGGAGGAAATGTTCCATAAAATTTACATTCAGCGACATGAGGATGTTAGGTGAGGCTTAATGGCTGAGGTTTTGAAACATTTTATTTCCCCGAGGAGTCTGGAAAACCTTAATATTTATTTGAACAAGACTTTTCTTGAAACCTTGAACTGCTTACAACAACTTCAAACACTTTGGGTTTTCACCAACTGTCAACTCTACAAGTATTTTGTCTCCAACCCAGACTACTGAATTTGCAAATTTGTGGTAAAGTTTTGTTTGAATTGAAATTTTCAATTTGAAAATGAAATACGGAATCTGAAATCTGCCAAAAGGAGGATTACCCGGCGGGAATCGAACCCGCATCTTCTGGTTACATGCCAGATGCTCTGCCAATTGAACTACCGAGGTTCCCTTGACAATTTCAGATTTTTACACGTATTTATGTTTAGCTGTCTGAGCTTGTGAATTTGTTTGAATTTTTTGATAAATTCTTGCAAAAATAGGATTTTCTATCCCTTGAAATTATTTTGGCTCAAAATTGGCTTAAAATTTATTTCAAAGCGTATTTCAAATCGCTATAATTTATTATGCTCTAAAAATATTACAAGATTGGGGCCATGTGATGATGATATAAATAACATTTTCATAATTTAATCTTTTACCTTTCCTCCATAAAGCATCTTTCCCTTCTACTAGGACAATGTAATTGAGCCACTTTTTGTTTAGAAAATAAACCCAAAGAAAAATAGTGAGTTGCTGGATAGTTTTATTGAATTAGTGTTCAGGGAGCTGTGGTGTGCTCCATTTATTTATTACCAGCTCACCTTGGTCACAGAAAGTGTGTAATATTAGATGAAGCCATATTTAAATATGAGTTGGCAGTTGTTGAGATGTGAACTCACATTTGTACACCTGGGTGAGAATGAAGCGTTCTAAAAGGTTTCGTCGTTGGCTTGCTAGTTGATGATGTGATTATAGAATGTTTTATATTCTCATGTTTTGTATATATTTTCTATCTGGTTCTTGGTTACAGTATTCTCTTTGCAGACATCTGTGGCTTCACCGCTCTTTCCAGCCAATGTTCCGCTGAAGAACTTGTCAGGCTTCTTAATGAGCTTTTCGCAAGGTGAGTTTTTCAACTTTGAACTTAAGGTTTACACTTTATATATAAAAACAAATGCTACAGGTCATGTTGAGTACTTTTAGGCCGTTTTAAAATGCAAAACATATATGAATCCACCAAAATCTCGTGGTAAATAAGGTCGTAGTTGACGTGGTTGTGGTCATTGTGCCATTCTGTAGCTCAACTTTGATTCAATAAGAAACATCAAATATTCTATTCTATAAACATCAAACAGAAGTTGATTGTAATTGCGAATTCTGAGTTGGATTGTTACTCATTGTTTCCACTTTCTTCTTTGGAAAACAAAATAAAGCAAAAAAAGCTTTTCTGAAGTTCTTAGCCCAGAAACAGTAAATAAAAAAGTTAACCGAAGAATTAAAAGTTTCTAATGTACTGCCCAAAAGTTCAAACTCCATGGGCGTAGGGATTTTAGAAAATGTATTGTAAGCAAAAGTCCCAAAGGGTACTAGTGTTGTTATAAATGTAACTAGAACTAAAATGATTAACATGTTTGTAGGAGATGACGATTCTTGTTGTTGGTGGGACGATACGAGTTCTTTCCTTTGAATTTGCGATTCTTTGAACTACAAAAGAATACAAAATAAAAGTTAATATCCAATGAGATTTTTAAGACTAACTACTAAGCTAGAATTATTACCTTTTTGTAAATCAAGAAGTTAACAATCCCTAAAGTCAAAACAGGTAGAATGCCTTCAACTGCACCGACAAAGAGTAGTAGGTACCACTGATACCAGTTTGCTAGTGTCCATTCTGCCCGAGTAACTTCATAACTCACAGGGTCATCACTCACAAGATGAGCTTCTACGTGCCAAAATAGTGGTAAACTTTGGACAAAAAACAAGGTCAGAATTATAAGAGAACGTTTCCTGGCTTTTGTAAGTGTACTGAATCGAAGTGCCTTTAAAGGCCATTTTAGTGAGATGAATCGTTCAATAGCCACCATCATTGTTATGTACACCGAACTTAAATAGGCTGTAAATAAATACATTATTGGCAGGTTATTGTCTGAGATTGTAGAGTTGTAATTTGAAATAATTTAAAACTCACCCATATTATGGAATCCCAAAATGAAGGGAAACAGGTACACGTACTTTGTATATTCTAAAATTCCTGTTGGGCTCGTATACTTCAAAACTCTTGGGATTGATAGCAATACAAACGAAAATAGGATTGAAAAGAAGTCACAAATGGATAAGAGTAGAAGATACCAATTTAAAGGGTGTGACCTCAACTTAGGGGTCAGCAGAACTATTGAACACAGTAAATTTCCAATCAATCCGATACAACCTATCACCAAGTTTGTTACTCCATGGGTTAAGTACTTGATTGCATCTGGGTCTGAAGTGTCCTCTTCATAATGTTCTGTTATATTAGGAAAGTCAAAGAATGGTATTTCTGTAACGGTTTGAAGATCCATATTGCTATTTGATTTTATAGGGAGACCATGGACGAATTCTAAAGATTAATCCCGATTCCCGATCTACTGCTAATTAATGTGTCAAAATTTGATGTTTCAATTAATTCAAAATGTACAAATCACAAAGTTTTTGGGGAACAACTTGATTTTCTAAACATATGATATACAACTAGATGAATTAAAGTTTAGAGACCAAGGCTGATTGAATTTTGTGTGTTAACTAATCTTGGTAGTTGTAGTACTCGAAGATAATTTTGTAGACTAACTGCTTTTCAACTTGTAGTATTTAGCAAAAACTTGTTTTCAAGTGCACAAATTAAGTATGCATGATTATGATTATGTACCATGAGAATTGAATGAATACTAAGAATGCTACGAGTTAAATTTTCTTGCCAAAGAAGGAAGCAGGTTCTGTTTTTTATAAATATAAATCGAAACCGCATTCGAAACTAACGTTAAATTATGCAGCTGAAAAATGCAGTAAATAAAAATAACCATACTGTCTCAAATCATTCTGGAAAAGTTAAAACAGCCTAAAAACAAAAGTACACTCAACATGACCTGCAGTAGTATCGAGTTTATAAATAAATATAAAAAAACACGTCAGAGCGAAATCAAATTAAGTTTGGAAGGCGAATGTAAATGAGGCTTGTGATTACCCCCGTGTTATCCTAATGTATTACTTGATGTGAATATTTTATTAGATTTGATCAACTAGCCCTGGAGAACCATTGCCTCAGAATCAAACTCCTCGGGGACTGTTATTACTGTGTGAGTGGATTACCTGACCCAAGAACGGATCACGCTCACTGCTGTATCGAAATGGGACTCGACATGATTGAAGCCATAACGTAATTAATACACACGCCAATTAATTAATTTATCCTGTCGCATATTCCCATTATTTTTTCATTAAAAGTCATTTCTTTTACGCTTTTCCGGGTTCTTAAAATAAGTTTACCAATTCAATGATAATTGTTAATGTCACCAACAAGAAAGTATGAACAAATCTTTCAATTCCATTAAATGGCTTCAGAACATAATATTAATTAAATATTAATCTAAAGACTAGTTTCTGAATTCTGAGGTTTTCATTTACCTTGGTATTTTCTCTGAAGTTTCCTTGATACATTTTCTTTGACGTTTGTTTTCTAAATACCACCTTTCACAAGCGTAGGAAAATATCATTTTAATAAGATTATTTCCTGTCAAAGCAGCAAGTCCATGGTTATATGTTCTTAGAAACGTGCCCACATCAACGAGATTTTCAGCAGCTATTTTAACCTCAGGCTTATTTCATATACATAAGGACTTCTCTTTGGTTACTTGGATTAAATTACAATTATTCAAGAATTTTATTGACAATTTTGCGACTTTGATGAAATAAATCAGCTTAGATTTTGTTTGTATTTGGTTTCCACCAATATTGGAAACTCAAAAGGAGATTATTGTTTTAAAATAAGCAAATTATAAATTCTTTAGATTCTAGTTTTAATGAGCTGGTTTGGATTCTGTTGATACAAATTGACAGTATCATGTAACTTTGATGCAATTAAATTCTATAAAGCTTTAAAAACAATCACGAAATATGCATTTTTCTAGAGGAATTTTTGCAGAATACGTGTCACTGATACATATCTACTTATAAATTGATTTCCATAGACTTGTACGTGAAGTCACCGGAGTAAATGTGAACATGCGAGTTGGAATTCACACCGGACGAGTTCTATGTGGAGTTCTTGGTCTTCGAAAATGGCAATTCGATGTCTGGTCTAATGATGGTAAAAAGTTAAATGAATTAGAATTGATTTTAATTAAATTAAAATAAGTCATGATTTAATATCTACTAATATTTACATTTACAGTCACTCTAGCAAATCACATGGAGTCTGGAGGTCTTCCAGGGTAAGATAGATATATATATATAATTTATTTTATAAATAGTATTCAAACCAGTAGAAGTAGAACGAGAATAGTACTTATTAAGCTGCTTACTCTGAAAACTCTTAAATGGAATGATTTTGGAAATAGACGAATTCACATCACAAGTGAGACGCTGTCCTACCTAAAAGGAGATTATGAAGTTGAGGTTGGGAATGGAATTGAACGAGACGCGTTCCTCAGGGACCATAACATCGAGACTCATCTAATAGTCAAGTCGATTAAACCAAAGGACAACTCAAGTATGAGGGACAAGAGCCAGACGAATCTTCATTTGAGCAACAACGGAAACGCTGTGGCGAAAGAACTCAGACTTATGGGTCATAACAAGTTGGTACTTACTTTCATTCCCTTCTATTCCTATCCAAAAAAAAATCTGTTACGGGACAATTTGTTTTTAGAAAGAGAAAGTTTTAATTAATGAAATTAAAGTAAAGCTCAGACAATTTGGTCCGTAACACTCCACTCACTTACTTATACATATTGACCCACTTATAAATTATGAACAAAGTCTTTAATTAATAAATTACAATCTCCTGACTCAACTGCATCCGTTCTCTTGATTTCAACTCCGGTAGCTAAATATATATTTATTTTATTTGTTCTAATTCCAAGGGGGATTGGTCACAGTTCGAGTGGAGATACACTCAAGTCTCCTTTTGAAGAAGTTAACGAGTACCTTGCTCGAGCCATTGATGCTCGAAGTATCGAGCGACTCAAGTCTGAAAATATTCATCGAGTTACACTCATGTTTAAGGATTCTAAAATTGAGCAGAAGGTCAGCTACTAATGCTAATTAGTAAATCAAATATACTTTTAAAATCTCTTGCTAACTTGCTAAAAATAACTTTTAATCTTAACCAATTAAAAATGATCATATGAACCCAATAACTTTTAAAACAACTTGTTCAACTTTTAATTCTCAGTTTTCCAGCGAAACAGACAAAATGCTGAGTTGGTACTTCGGACTATCTGTGGCATTAGACTTTCTTGTCTTCACAGTTCTTCATCTCGTATTCCTGCCATTCAGGTAAAATCAATAGTTCATCATATGCAAATTATGAAGCAAGTTTTTCCTCCAAACTTATACTTTATTTTAATTCCAAAACTTTATATGATTTTAAACTTTCTGTGCTATTTTTCAGTATTTGGTCAGGTGTGAGTTTCGGAGCGTTAGGTTTCATTCACCTTTTAATTTACACTTACTTTTCAAAGGTAAAAAGAAAAAACAAAACTTTGGCCACATTTCCTATTTTAATTTCGTGCTAATTAATTTTTACACGAAAAACAGATGACCTCCAAGTACCTGCCAAGTGCAAGAAGAAAGGACAGACCGATTGCAGCCCTTCTTGCTTCCTTTATTATTATTAGTCAGTTTGTTGTTTTCATTATACTTACTTCCTGGGTAAGCTCAAAGTTCAAATAATAATATTATTACTACCTAAATATAATGTAGTTTAAATCTCTTTGAAATTTGAAAACATAATTTCATTTGAAATTCTACGCAGTTGATCCAGGAAGACCTAGCATTAGCCAAATCTACTAAATGTTCAAGTATTATTAGCCAAACGGATATATTAGACTTGGAAGAAGACTCGTTGTACAATGAGGGAGATATTCTTCCAGAAGACTTCAGAATAACAAATAATTCATCCACGGACAATCAGACCAATTATGGCAGCCAAGACTTTATAGATCAAAATAACAACTATAATGTGATTGATACTTCACTCAACACAATAGCGGATCCGAATTGCACCGAGCATCCTGAAGATTTCAATAGATTTCTTCTCTTTCCTGAGGTTTTTATATATTTATTTATTGTTAAGCGATTAAATAAAGTAGCAGATTGAATGTATTGAAAGGTCATGAAATTGTAATCTGTTTTTACTTTATTTTTGCAGTACACTCACCTAATTTTGACACTGATGCTGGGCTCGCTAAGCGTCTACCAAATCCTAAGTAGTTCATTAAAGATTCTACTGAATGGAGTCCTCATCCTTGGATTTCTATTTCTGATAGATTACCAAGCTTTGGAATTGGAAGGTTCCTATGTTCATCAACAATTCGGGTATTCTATCTAACCTATTATATAAATCCAACTATTCATCTCCCCAGAAACTTTTGTCTACGTGCATTCTTATCAAAGAAAATCTAATCAGTCTTTACTATTATATACTATATCAGACTCTGAAATCAGATATAGTGGTCTGTGGTAGTGTAGAATAATAGTTAGTATAAAGTATTTGTATAAAGCCATGTAGATTATTGACATTGACTGGTTGGATTTTGGATTTGTCTATTCAGAACGGAGGGATTAGATGGGAAATACCGACTTCCAGCCTCGTTGCTAATGATATTTTTTGCATTGATGATTCATGCAAGACAGACTGAGAGTACGGCTAGGTTGGATTTTCTATGGAAGCTTCAAGCCACAGGTAAAGTAAAAGTCGTACAAGGAAAGCTCCATGGAATGTATAAATAAATGATATAATGTAACGAGTTAAATTAGCTCCAAATAGGATGAACTTGTGGGGCTGCTGTTTGTCAGCTTTTTCATTTACGAGCCTTTAATCAATTATTTTGAAAACACATTTTCTGATTAGAGTTCTAAGGAACACATGAAAACGAAAATTTAACAAAAAATAATTAATCGGCTCATTTATTTTGAAACCCAATATTTTAAAACATTTTTTTTGTGAAACTCTTGAAACGTGAAACGTGAAACATTTTTTATTCTTTAAAAACAAATCAATTTTGTCTATATAGTTGTTATAATCTCGGCTTAAATTTCATATTTATTGACCTAAAACAGTTTCAATTTATTCTATTATTTTTTTTACAGAGGAGAAAGAAGAGATGGAACATTTGCAGGCGTACAACCGAAAACTACTAGCAAATATTCTACCGTCTCATGTTTGCGATCATTTCTTAGCATCTGAAAAACTCTACGATGTAAGTAGAAATATAATTTAAGTATTATTTTCCATTTTTACTTTTACATAGATTTTACTGTTTATTTGGAAAATGGGCTTGTAGTGGTCGCATATTTCAAACCGATCCGAGCCTTTTAGTTATCTTATTATATGTAATTGTAATTTGATACAAATGTTTGTTCTTCTCGTTAAATAGGAATTGTATGCGGAACAGTGTGACTCTGTTTGTGTGATGTTTGCTTCGATTCCAAATTTTTGGGAATTTTATGTGGAATTGGAAGCAAATAATGAAGGTGTCGAATGTCTCCGACTCCTTAATGAGATTATTGCCGATTTCGATGAAATTCTTGGAGAGGACGAGTTCAGGTGGATTGAAAAGATCAAAACCACGGGGGCAACTTATATGGCTGCTTCAGGTTACTAATACTAATTGAATCATTAATTTAATTAAGGAATATTTTTAAAAGTTAACTTATTTTTACCAGGTCTGACTCGCTCAACAAGAGACATGAACAATTTCACGCACATAACGGCCATGGCCAACTTCTCACTTCGTATCAAATCTCAACTGGAACAAATCAACCGTCATTCCTTTAACAACTTTAAAATTCGAATTGGGATGAATATTGGTCCTATAGTAGCTGGAGTCATAGGCGCCCGTAAACCGCAGTACGACATTTGGGGAAATGCTGTTAATGTCGCCAGTCGGTGAGTACCATTATAAAATAACAAAAGCCTTTTAATATTAAAATAAAAACATAAAATCCTAATAACAAAATAAATATGATCTAAATAGTATGGACTCTTGTGGAGTTATGGATCATATTCAAGTTACAGAAGAACTTGCAGATGTTCTAAGACCGAAGGGATACGGTCTGAGTTGTCGAGGACCGATAACCGTAAAGGGGAAAGGGGAGATGACCACGTGGTTCTTAGATTCTAGTCCTAAGAAAGTACCATAATGAAATTGTGTGGATTAATATAATCTAATCATTAATCAGGCTTGAAACTATTGTAATAAAAAATATATTCTATGTTGTTTTCTGGATTCTGTATATGTTCCTGAAGCTTGTGATTAAATTGCGTACTGAATATATATTTATTCTGGTTTATTTTCTTGCCTTCTAGTTAAAAGGTATTGCATAGTTTTTTGTTAAGCTCATATTATTTTCATCGAGAACCATTTCTGTACTTCATATACCAAGTTTCATTTCATATACCGTATCTATTTTCCAGAGGTAAATTTTATTTTGAGCTTAAAATAACTAAAACTTAAAAATAGTGCTTGATAAATAATAAATAGCTCTATTTGTATCGTATTCTTTGATTTTAATATAAATAATCCAATCGAACAGGAGGAAACCAATAAAGTAAAATACACTGGTAAGCCTTGTTCAAAAAACTAATTACATGACCAATATATTCCTAAAAACTGTTTGTATATTTCATTAGTAGATTTTATTTCGATTCCATTAAGACAAGTCTGCCATAATTGAAAAGAATGTTTTAAATCATCATAAATTTATGATTCATTATTCAGCAAAATCTAGATGTTATTGCAAACTTGAATATTTTAAAGAACACCGATTTTTAATTAGCACGAATTATAAGAATTTAGTTTTTAATGCAATATTTTTTGTTAGTTTATAGAAGTGATGGCTTTTGTGACAAGGCTGCAAAAAATCATCGAAGATATAAACAATCTGGAATCGCTTAATCTGGCTACTTCTTAAAGACGTTTGACAGTGTAAAACTCAGATTGTAAGGAGTTTAAAAAAACTGGAAAGTGCTCTGGAAATTTTCATATGTTTAAGGTTAAATTAATTAATAATTAGGGTCGTGGGTTAAATTTTGGGTAGTTAAAATAATGATATGTTTCTTAACGACATCAAATATAAAAGAGAGTTAAAATAAAATTAAGCATTCATAATAAATCGACTGAAAAAAATATTTGTAATATAGTTTAATTTAAAAGATCGAATGCTTAAAATTGAGCTTAAATTATAAAGTATTTTCTGAAGCCTGTTTCTTCTTTCATGCACACCTACATATAATAAAATTTTGGTAATGTACTCGTCCAATATTTCTCAGAATACTTTTTTAGAAAGCATCAACAAAATTTTATTTTTAAACCAAAAAGGTAGGATTGTCTTGCAAGTATTCTACAGAAAATATTTTTTACTTCAACTAAAAGAGAATAAGAAAAAATAGCACTCAATCAGTCTGCTGTATCATCCTTTCTTGAAGTACACTTAATTTTTTCCAGTAATAATTTGTCATAAAAAAATACAGTAATTATTATAATAAACTCACTTCATAGTATCATCCGTGTATTTATATTTGGATTTTCAATGGATCTTCAACTTGTCCAGGAAGAAATCGTTGTTAGTATTAATTCAGACTTTGAAAAGCTACATTTCAAGAACGTTTCTGAGAACGGTACGTCATAAATAGTTAGCAAGCCCATTTAATAATTTTAATGAACTTTAAATTAGACAATTGTATTTAATTTTGTTATTTTATTTAACCACTTTTTTAAATTTAGCAAAAATGAGCTCAACCAGAAAGGAAGATAGAATCGATCGCTTAAACCTCTGCATTGAAGAAATCAACAATTTGGTCATTGCTACGAATGGTAAATTATTTGTAATTTATACTATCAGTTCAACTATTTATTTAAAAAAAAACTATAAAACTACATTTCATTTTAGATACTGTCATGCTTCGACATCGAGATCAAATTTTACTTCAACTTCACGAAACCAGAGGTAACTTGATATTCAATTCCTTACAAATAAATATTTTCTAACTTTTATGTTTTACATATGTATGTAGATGCCACAATCTTGGAATTTGATCGAACCAATGCACAAGAAACTATAGAGTTTCTTCGACAACAAATAACAGATTTGCTGAATGAGATGCAAGGTGACAAATCGGTTTAATTTAGAATATTTTTGATTGTCTTGCTAATCCCTTTATTTGCTTTAGATGCTCCAGTAGAAGTGGAAAAGAAGAACCAGGCCAATTATGAACGTAGGCTCTCACGATATAAATTTTTAAAATTACTCATTGTTTTATGATTAACACGTGGAATCCACCAATCTATTTAGTTTTGTTAGTTTTGTTATCATTATCATTTTAATTAATTTAAAAAACATCTTAAGCACTTATTCTGGCTTGTATTTGAGATACATATATGTTTAATATCATGTTTAATCAAAACGCAAAATTTAATTTCAAACCATGATTTATTTTACAGATGCAATGAAGCTCGCCAAAGTCATGAAAGAAACCATTCACCAGAAAGAAGACTTGGAAGTTTTGCTGAAGGTTCCATTACAATAATATGCAAGGAGTTCCGATATTTTATCAATCAAACTTGGAAAGAGCCCAACTTTATTTACTTTTACAAATTGTGGAATAAAATTTAATTTCAATATTTATTACAAAAAATATCCGAATATTAATTTGAAGCTGTTCATTTTAAAATTTAGGCTGAAGCTGTTGCATTAAAATGTCGATATACTGGTGGTCGTCCGTACTGTCCACCTTTGTTAGGTTTGTGTGCCTGAGTAATTGATCCAGAAGCATCTCCATAATGATGGCTAAGTCTTTTCTCAAGTCCTTGATCAACACTCCAAATCATTGTTCCTCTCATGCACATCTTCTTTGCCCAATTTCTCTTGAATGCAAGAGTTTCTTCATCATCGTAGGCAACCCATTGGTCATTATCAAAAGTCAAGATTTTCGACATTGTCTCCTTGTCAAACACAGGCTTCAAATTCTGCTCTTTAATAATATTCTCGATTTCAAACCATGCCAAAGTACCAGGAGCATCAGTACATTCTCCTCCTTTAGCTGGTCCACTGAATTCACATCCGATTTTAGTACAAGAACCAGATTTCAAAGTGTAAGCACGACCATAGTATCCCAAACCTAGGACAAGTTTGTCATCAGGGACTCCATCCTTTCTGTACAACTTGATTCCAGTTTCAATCTCTTTTATATTGGTGTGGGAGTTGACAAATGGCCCTAGAGATTCGATTTCAGCATCCCAAACCTTTAAGCATATAAATATTAGATAATTTATACTTCATAAATTAAATGTATAAATTCATAAAGGTCAAACGTACACCATGAATGTCATATGTCATCACGTTAATCCAATCCTGAAAGAAATTAGGTATAATAGTACATATATTAATCTCTAACAAAAATACCATACTGACTGACAATAATTAAATTATTCACTACTGATTAGAAACAAGATTAAAATACTAACCAAAGATTTTGACATCTCTCCGATGCGGAAATGACGAAGGTACCAGTAACTTGCAGGCGCAGCGATAGTAATTAAGTATCTGGAACCAAACGACTTTCGCATTTCTTGTACGAGCAATAAAAAGTTTTCTGTGTCTTCAGGCTTTCCACCTCGGTCATCTGCACCTGGGTACTCGTAATCAATGTCAACTCCATCAAAATTATAAGTCTTCAAGTACTGGGCAACAGAGTCAATAAATTTCTTTCGGGATTGACGGGTTAAGCAAATGTTGTGGAATTCTTGTTGAGTCGGTCCAGGATCGTTAAAAGCCCAGCCTCCAACGGAAGCCAAGACTTTAAGATTAGGATTGATAACTTTGAGTCCTGCAAATCGTCTCAACTTTTCTTCATCTTCTCTGCTAGGGGTGGCCATGACTCCGTTGGCTACGTCGGAGAAGGCGTAGTTCAAATGGGTATAGTTTCTAGGGTCAATGTTGTCCACGGTGTATTGGTTACATTTCCTAGTATCTGCCCAGGATTCGTAATATCCTATATTAAGCTGGGAGGATGAACCGTGGTTACATTTCGGTTGTGGGGGCTCTTCACAATTTGTTTGACAGCCTGAGTTACAGAATTCCTCAGTTGTACCTTTAATGTAAATTTAAAATGTACTATCAACTAATCACATTACACCTTTTAATTTAGTTTATCAGCTAATTCTGGAATGTCACATACCGCAAAATCCCCATTTTGAACAGCAAACTTTTAAAGGGCAGTTGGGATCTTTGGCGTATTGCCCGCATTCTGGCTTGGCATCACAGTCATTTTGACATCCGCGGCCGCAAAAGTCTGGACCGTAACCGCAATTACCTAAACAAGAAGAGATCATTAAGCAGGTGTTTCGTTTTGTGGGAGAAGAAACCCAATAACTCTGTCTAATAATTACCCCATTGACTGCAGCAGGCGTTTGTTGCACACTTCTTAGACTTTGAACATGCCTGACCGTTAGCAACGGCTAAGGTTCCAAGGACCACTAAACAGTATAGTGTCCAGTTTGTCATCTGAAAATTAATCAACAATTATTAAAACTTGGTTTTAAAAACGGGATTTCAGGAGTTTTAAATCTAAAATTACCTTGCTTAAAACGCTTTACAACTTATTCGGCAAATTTTTTTTAAATATTTACTTCCGACTAATGATGCTTTGAACAAATCTGCTGTTTGTACTGATTTGTTTTGAAAAATGTTATCCTTTTATACCCCCCTTGTTGAATACGGGATCTAATTCTTATTGAACCAAGCCTCTGCGTCGATCATTAGCATAAAATAGTAATTTGCGTATTAATACGTTGCAGTTTTGGATTAAAGTAGACTCAAGTTTTGATAAGAGAACTTTTTCGCATGTTCTACAGCTCTTTAGTCCCATATAATATGTTCAGTTATAGTAAATTTCTGCATTGGTATTAATTAATATGACTTTTCATATGCGGAAAATAGTTCAAATTAAGATGACTTTATAGCAACTTTAGACAGGTTATAAGAAAGCATTTTAAAGGATTTTCATAAACTAATGTCAAGATTTACATGTGAAAAAGTGCTCTTGTAGATTTTTTTTAGATGTGCAATATTGCTGGATGAAGTAACATTGTCATTTTAATTGTGCATCTGGTGTTAATTGTGCAGGTGTGAAAGTGACTTAATTCTGCATTCATATTATCATTTCAATAGTAAACCTTCGATGTTAAAAGGGTCAGTAAACCATAAAAATGGATTTTTGGGTTTGTATTTTTCCAACTCACAATCAGTTTATGAATTGAATAGAAACAATTAGAAAAAAGTCCTTAGACTAATTTCCTCTGTATTTGTCTATTTAACGAATGTAAATGATGTTGTTTGTAAATGCGTCAAGGAACCATATTTTGTTTATAGAAAGCGTGGCTTATAAATTATTCTAAAAAAGTTAACGGTTTTACCTGTATCTAAAACGAATTAAATTATTAAACACATAGAAATTTGTATAAATGCATATCAATCTCAATTCAATAAATGTATCAGTTTTAATTTATTTTTCTGATACAAATTCGATACAAAAATATTATTTATTAATTTTACTCATAGACTACAATCATAAATTAAAATTGTTCCAAATAACCTTATCTTTGTTCAACAGCTTCAAACTCACAACAAAAATTCCCTGGCTAACAAAGCTGATTCTAAGTTAAGAGCTAATTTAACAAAAACTGTCCAAACACTTGTTAAGCATTTACTATGAATCAACGAAAGTATTAATACAACTATGTACATATACGATTTAGTATTATCTAATACAACGAAGTAATTAAAAACTATTCGAGTTTGAACAAAAATGTCACAATAATAGTAATTCAAACTGTACGATAGTAAATCAATTGATGTTTAGCGAAATAACCAGCGACATTGTATTATTCAATGCCTGGTCTATAAACTTACTCTTCGTTGTCCTATTTATATAAAAGAAAGGCCCGACTTCGATTCTAAGACATTTGACACATTTGCGATGAATAATATTTAATTCTTGTTTTATCCAAAAGTTTTGAACTTTTTTGGACTCTTCGTAAACACGTTCGGCCAAAGGTAGTAGAGAAACCATTGAAAACAAACATCCGATTTCAAGAATAATTGTAACAAAATATATTACTAATGGGATTTTACTATACAATCGAATGATAATGTAACCAGTTACACATATTAAAAGCAAGCAAACAAATATTATCGTAGGAACAAAGTAAGTAATCACGTCATTGGAAACAATGTCAAAAATTCTTATTTGTAAATATATCATATATTTGTTATAAAATTGTGTTCGAATTGATTGATTTTTACTAGAGCTGACATTTTCTACCTTTGGAAGTTTTTTTGGTTTTTTACGTAAACTCACAAGACAAGGTATAATTAGAGCTAAATACGTCGTCATATTTATAAGTACAAGAGAGATGACGAACATGAAGTGAAAAAATATAGCACCCAGCAGCAGAGATCTTGAAAGTATCTTACTACTGGGTGAAAGCCATAAATTTCTCGTAATAAAATAAGTCGGGTCTTTATAATCATTATCTGGAATGAGCGGCCAAACAAAACCGAATATTGGAATCAGCATAAATGCTATACCAGCTACATGCATAAATAATCTTAGCGTTTGCAAATTTTGGCTATAGGAATGATCCATGTCACCTAAAAAAAATGAGCAAAATACATATTTAACTAAATGTAAACTTAACTAGTGCAAATATTAAATATTCTTAATCGGTATTACATTACAAATAGATTGGTATATTGAACGTGAAATTTATCCTTTTTTATTTTCGGACCTAATCGTAGTTTGTAGTAAATACTGAACTAGCGGAAAAATTTTCTTCCGATAAAAATATGTTTTTTATTCGACTCTGAATGTATGTTTTGTATACATTTTACTAAAACGAATT
>JAQGBQ010000089.1:0-43371 GCA_034698485.1 Vertagopus arboreus
TAATAGTTAACAATAGATCATAAAACATTACATTCAAAAGAATCCCAAGGTTTTGCACTGATTTTCATAATTGTTTAAAGCAACTAGTTTGACTTGTATCATTGAACAGAGTTATGCAACTCGTTTGGAATTAACTGAAACAACGAGTCATTTATCGAGCTTAATAAAACTAACCTGAACAAATTGAATTTTACACATTTTTTTCAGGTTTGAAAGAATTACTTGACTTGTCACAAAATTCGGAAGACCAATGCCTCCGAAACGAAGAGCAAGAAAATTAGCAACACCGATGGTTGTCCCTCCGAAAAAACGTAAGGCTATAAGGGAAATAATTTCGGAGGATGCAACAGGAAATGGGAAACCGATACCCGAATGGTTGAAAGTTTCTATACAGATTATATTAATTAATTTCCATTCTGAAGGAATTGGTAAGCAAATAAAACAAAAGATGAACAAATCACCGACAAAAAAAAATATTTTAGAAAAAAAAAACACATTAAAAATCTTTATATGTAAATATATAGCCCTACTGAACAGCATTCAGTCAGAATTTGAAGCCGTATACAAAGACACAAAAATCGAGCCTGTAGAATACGGATTCCGGGATTGGGAAACACTATTAAGGTCACCACAATGCAAGGGTCATTTCTTTGTATACATTGACAAGAAAATCCCCAGGGTCAAGGGTTATCCTTTACCAAGATCTGCAGGGATTGTAATGAACAACCACAAATGGACAATTGATCCTCAGATCGAATATGATATGCAACCACAGAGGTCAGAAAATGATACTGACCTTTGTGATAACTCTACAAAGTCTGTAATGAATTGCAAAGGGAATATTGAACCTGTATCATCGAAACCGTTCCAAAATTTAGAAACTTTTGTTAAAAAATCTAATACTTTTGCAAAGAAATCATCAGCTTTAGCTCGTAGACAAAAATCCGTAAAAAACTCAAACCCCAAATTGCATGAAGAACCCCCCAAACAATCCGAATCTCTGAAATCTGAGCCTCCGAAACCTGAAATTGAAACCACTATGGTCACTGAGAATAATATTGTTGGATCTAATATCATTGAGATTTCAAAAAATAATAGTAATAGAAATAGCAATGGTATCAGCTATGACTATCTTCCAAAAAAGAAACGAGCATTTGAGCACTGGAATCTTAATAATACGAGTTTGCATCTGAACGGTGGTGTCAAAAATCCGAAAAAGTTGGTTTCAAATAAAGACAAATTACCCGTAATTATCGAGTCCCCACCACCGACCCCAGATGTAAAAAATAATACTGCTATGAATATTACCAATCCTCTACCACCTAGTATAATAATTTCACCTCCTATTCAAGTAAAAAGTTCAGCTTCAGACTTTTTTCGACGAACAAATGTCCCCAAAACATGGACAGCTACAAAATTAAATGACGATGACTCATCATCACTTACAATAAACCTTTCTGAAGAAGAATGTTCCACAGACACAGAAGATGATCGTATAGAAAACATTGCAGAAGAAGACGAGGATTATGTTCATGAGAACTTTCCAAGTAAAATACTTTCAACCGATTCGGCAAAATCCCCAGAAGCAGAACGGTATCCTTCGTTCAAAAATGAACTTGTAGACATAAAATCTAAGAAAGTAGTTGACGAAGTACCTGAAATTATTGAACTCCCTACACCGAAAAAGAAAATATCTATGGCTGAGTTTAAGATCAAATTTAACCTGAACAGAAATACGACGAGCTTGGGTGAGTTTTGTGTCATCCCCAAGGAAGAAAAAAATATAAAGTTGCCGAAGCAAAAAACTTTGTTTCAAAATCCTCAAATTCTTGATACATTTAACAACTCAACTCTTAGAATCAAAAATGTCCCTTCTGGAAATCTTAACACTGCTAATAATAATGATATTACAACCCCAAAAAATGAAAATGCCGATGTAATTTGTCTTGAAAACTCTGTAACATTTGCAAATTGGCGATACATACCGATTTGTATAGAAAAGAGCATTCCCCACGACATAAATTCCGTAGCCAAATTATTCCAAGAAAGGGCTATTCAGGGAAAGATTGCTCATCGGGAAACGGTTGTCGATTTGAGAAAAGATCCTCGTCTAAGTTTATTGGTTGGAGGAGTCGCAAGCAAAAATATTAGCAATATCTTGTCATTCCCAATAACGTGTACAGAATTCGGTGCTGGTCAGCAATTTAACTTTCAATTCTGTCAAGGAGGCGAACAAAATAATGTCGAAAATAGCCAATTATTAAAGGTTAGAAAAATTTAAAAACAAAATCTAAACAATAATATTCGTTTTGATTTTCATGCAAATTATTTCATTTCAACAATAATATCTGTAGCAATGTAATAAAAAAAACCCGTTTGATATTGATAAAACGACGTTAAAGATCAAATACGTAAATTCTGGCTAAAGAATTTGTTCAATCAAAAATTCAAGAATCCAAAACTTTAAAACTATTTAATCCCATTTTAAATTTCTTACAGACAATCAACTCAATAAAATCTGAAAACCTAATAGTCGAAAACACAAACGTTGTACAAAATTCACCACAATTCCCATTCCATTCTGAAGTTTCAGCATCGAGGCAAACCATTGAATCGCCAGACTCAGAAAGAACTTCATATGTTATGCTACCAAATAAAAATGCAATTCCACAGGACAATTTTGACCTCACGTCCCTAAAATTTGCAGACCTTTGGAAAGAAACTAAATGGAAACGGAGATTCGTTGCTGATAAAGTGCCTGCAGATAAATTCTTCAATTCGTCAATCTACAGTCAATGGAAAGAAATCTGGAAGCAACACGACATGTCCCAGTACAGAAAAGATCTTATCCATGAACTACAGAAATACGAGGAAAGACCTTATCCTTCTAGGTGTGAGTATTTCCTTAGAAGTTCTCTTCGAATGGTGGAAATCGATTATCTCACCGATAACCAATTTTCAAACCCGAAGGATCTTCAAGGAAATAGGATTTTGAAACCGGATGATATTTTGTATTATGTTGACTTTGCTGGTGCACCTGGTGGAGTTATTGAGTAAGTGAAAATCTTATTCGATGAGTTTCAATATCGATGAGATTAATTTAATTCATATTCCTTTTTTTAAACAGATTTTTTAATATGAAAAGAAGACATTGTTGTAAAGGATTTGGAGTTACTTATCAGAAAAGAAGTTACAATGTTTACGCAATTCCTGATGTCATTCCTGAGTATTTTGAAGCATTTTATGGTGTGGTTTAAATATTTTAAAATCAAACTTATCAAGTCAATTAATTTGTTTTTATTAATTGTATTAATTTGTAAAGGTAAACTAAACACAATGAACGGGGATGGAAGTTTATTCAGTGCAGAGACAGTTCATGTATTTTGTACACGGATTATGGAAATTACTGAAGGAAAGGGAGTTCATTGTCTCACAACTGTTGGCAATGTGGCTAGAGTTGTGTTTGAAGACGATAACGATGAAAAATGGAGATATCAACATTTAGGTAACTTTTTTTTAAAAAAAATTGAATTAAAAATGTAGAAAAAATGATGAGACCAATTATTTTGGGATAAACTGTCAGTGTTTAATAAATATATCTTAAAATATTAACAAATTCTAGCTCAAATTATGGTCGCTCTCCGTGTTCTTAAAGAAGGTAATTAGTAAAGAACTTTATAATAATTAAATATATTTTAAATTAATTTGATTTAATTAACACACAATTTGTCGATGCAGGTGGAAATATGGCATTCAAATTTTACGATATCAAGAATGCATTCGCAGCAGGCCTTCTGTACTTACTTTACCGATCGTTTCATCACGTAGAAATAGTTAAACTGCAAATCTTCGCCCCGTCAAGTGGTGAAAGAGTTGTGATCTGTCTGGGTCGAAGGGCAACTGAGGAAATCCAAGAGATCCAGCGATACCTGCAAGAATGTCATAAGATAATGGCAAATTGGTATTTAAAGAAAGAAACTGGTAGTCTGGGTAAAATGACTATCGAGGAACTCATTCCCTTCACACAATTAGAACAGGCTACAGAATTCATGGAATATTTACGAGAGTCTAATGAAAAGTAATTATTCATTTTTAAATAGGTTCAATTTACAAACAATTTAATTCAAAGTAAATTTAATGTTTTAAAGATTAAAACAAGCACAGCTAGATGAATTTCAACTTGCGCTAAAGAATCTAAAAATGCATGGAAGTATTTTCAGCAAAGGGACCTACAGGGCCCTTATCGCAAGGACCACAGATATTTGGAAAACGGGAGAGAGACCTAAAAGAACCTTGAAAAATTCTCGAAACCCCTTAGAAGCTTTCAAAGATTTGAACTTAAAGCCTGAGGGTATATTAATAATAATAATAATAAATCATTTTACCTTTAAAAACTGATTAATTCAATTAATTAAACTTTTAGACGCATGTGAAGCTGTAGAGACTATTTTAAACGAGTACAACTTATACACAATATTCTCATTCCCCAAACAATGGAGATTTCTACCAGTTGGTAGTCAGTCTAAGACAAGAGGTTTTTATATGGGTATGTTTTATTAATTAATTAACTTCTCATTCTCAATTAAAAAGAATCTCGATTAAAGTAATAATTTAAATAGGTGTTGATGGTATTCCTCATTTCTTTCACATGAAATTCAAGCAATGGGTTCCTGTGAGGGACCAAGAATTTCGATTGCCAAGTCGAACCCTGGTGTATGGAGAGATTGTAACGATTTTCTCAGAAGATAGAAAAATTGAGGATGAGATCTTTGCAATTATTGATGGAGCTATTTTAGGTGGAAATGATATTAGGGACATGCCTTACTCCAAGAGGTTTGCAAAATTAAAATTAAGATTAAAATAACATATTTTATATCAAGTTATTTTAATAATTTAAAAAATCAGGATCAAAGAATGCGAAAAGTTTGGCAGAATAGTGACCAAAGTCTTCTTTCCAAAAATGACACGACTCACTGTCACAACAGCCTTAGAGTTTTCTCAACTTCCGGATTTATTAATGAAGTAAGAAGGGCATTCTACAACATTCTACAAAAATGAATGGAAATTAAATATATATTTTTTTTTAAAGAGTCGAGTCTTTACCCCTGCCTGAATCTCCATATCATTTGTGGCTTGATAAAACCTTATCATTATCATCCCCAAAAAGTTCTTTTGCAATCCCAGTTGAATCGGTATTTGATAGAGGGTTGTCAATAACTAAAGGAAAGTCGCGTTGGTTTACTCCGTCTGGAATACTTTTTATTGAGACGGATAATACAAATAACGTTATAGATTTTTGGTAAATTATTTAATTTATAAACATTTTTTTTAGGTTTTTAAAAAAAATATTAATTGCTATAATGTTACTTTCTGAGTATAGTTCAACGCTACTGAGCCGAGTGCATTGGGAATGGGTTCCAGAAATGGATTTCCCTATTTCGAAACCAATTAATCCGGACTCACCTTTAGATTTGGATGAATCAAAGGAACAACACAGTCCTATTGGATCTGTTTCTGCTCAAAAACTTGCGAATTTTATTAATCAACACGTTAACTAAATAAATTATAAATTACTAGCTTTATGAGCCTTTATGTAGATTTATTTGATATGACTGCAAATGTTGAATTAATGATGATATGTACTTGAATGTTAATTTGTGATCGCTTGATCATTACAAAAAGGCTAGAGAGAATGTTTTAAAATAAATTACAGATAATGGTTTTTTAAATACAATTTATTAAAAGAAAATCATCAATCTTAATTTAGTTCTGTATTTTCAAGTAAAAAAGTAATATGTAATTTTGATATAGATTTTATATTGATTTTGTAGATTAATAATGAATGATTAATGAGCTATTTAGATATTAAATATAAATATAATGTATTTGATTTGAATATAAGTCTTAGCAGGAATGTAAAAACCAATTTCTCTGTCGAATTAGAAAATTGTTTCAACTCCAACGGTACTGAACTCCAAGTTGATATCATGCATCCGCATCTCTTGAACGAAAGCCTTCTCCGTGCAATTTTCAATCTAAACTGATAATCAGAAATTATAATTAATAATAAAACCTAACGCATGAAAAAATAACAACTTTGACTTCTAACCTGTGGTGCTATAAGGGTGACACGGCGAAGAGGTTTAATTTCGACGAAGACTTTCCCCATCCAAGGAACCATATCACGGTAATCCGTGTTGTGTATGGTCAAGTGGCCCAACACTAAAAAGCAATTGATTAAAATATTTATTTCTGCATTTATAATAATAATGCGACCAAAATGTATTTGCTTTGATAAATGAAACATAAAATAATAAATACTTCGCATATCCTTGAGATGTTCGAAAATCTTAGTCCAATTTCTGACGTTTTCAGTTCCCATCACAAAAATGCGATTACAATCCATGTCTAAGTAAAGATCCCTTAAATTCTGCATCCTTGAAATCCATTTGAACGCATCACTGAAGTAGTATTCGGCTATCTATTGTGTTACAAACAAACGGGCAAAAATTAAAATTTTGAACGTAATCTCATCGAAAAAATCAAAATAGTGTATTCTTAACTATTTCCTCTATCTCTTTCTGTTGTGATACAGACGAGTAGTTTTGTGATGTTGGGGAACACCAGGTTTATTACAGAGAAAACCTCTTCTGGTGACCTAATTGATCCATACAGGTAAAGTTCCTTGAGGTTCTTATGTGGATTGTTTGACAGTATCTCATAATCGAAAAACAGACAGTCCACTGAGCCTCCTGATAAGTACAAAATCTTCAAATTCGGAAGCTTTATCAGGACATCGATTGAAGCTAGTTTGAATCTTGGCCTGAATGACCTGCTGTTTGACCAGTATCTGAATTCTTTCAAGTTTTTCATTGACGGAAACTCTTCCTTTCCCAGAGGTACAATGGATTCACCTTGGGATCGCAACTCAAGTTGGATCAATGATCCGCTTATTTTGGTTAAAAGTTGCAAAAGATGTTCCCTTGACCATGGGTTGGACAAAGTTAACTTTTCAAGTTTATCGCTGTTGTTGACAGAAAGCAGTATTAATGCACTTCCACTCATATCAAGGATCTCGGGCATCTGTGTTAACGAGCGGATAATGTGTTTTGTAAACCCTGGAGAATCCCCTTTCAATATGAGCTTCATCAGTCTTGGAGAGGTCGAGATAATGGACCGGAATATCTGGTTGTGAACGACTGAACGTTGAGTCTCTGAGCCTCCGATCGGATAAAAAGAGAGGCTTGTAAGATTCAAAGGAACTCGTGAATCAGTATATAGTAAGTGGCTAACTCGACTTTCCACCAAAACGTAGTAAAGTTTAGTTCTTCCAAATTGGGGCACCAAGTTAAAATCTTGAAGAGCAATTTCTCTCTAATATAATAATTCGGGACAATAATTGATCTTAGTGTAGGTCCGTATTCTTGTATCGCTCGGCAGAACTGGGAGTAATTGAAACAAGTTTCATCCAGATATGCCTTTCTGAACAAGCCAGGAGGAGCAGATCCCCAGATTGCGTAAAGGTCGTTGATACGCTTTGATTCCTCTGGTTCTTGAGATGTAGCTGCAATTAATGCAGGAGTGATATATGGCACTGAGTCCGAGTCTGAGTCAGAGCCTGGATAATGATGGCTTGGTGGAGCAGATAAAATTCGGTCCGATTCAAATATTTCACAAGAGCTGTGAGATAAGACTATTCTTAGACCGCTGTCTTCTTTTGAGAGGGCTCGAACAGATTCCTTGTCCCAAGTTTTGCACACCAACCTGCATGTCTTGATAGTTGTGACATTCAGGTTGCAAAGAACAAGACCAAACAGCTTTAAACAAATAAAACATTTAAATTAATTTCTATGAAATACTCCATCCATGAGTCGAGATTAAATGAGGTTCTGATTTGCCAAATTACCTCGGGTATGAGAAGTGGGTTCTTCACCTTCTTAGTACCTGTAATATAAAATATTTAATTATTTTATGTCAATTAATTTAATTTAATATTTATAGTAATAATATTAGTATTACATGCAGAATATGCCGATAGCATCGGCTCCTCGGCATTTTTGAGCTTGGATTCAGCGACACGAAGAGCTGGTCTGAGCTTTCGATTTTCAAGCTCCAATTCTTCAACCTTGGCATTCACTTTGTCCCCTACTTCCTCCATTATTAATATCGGTTCCTTAATGAAGAAGTTAATTAAGGAGGTCGAGAGATTAGTGGCTGTAGTCTTTTAGTAGTCTTTTGATGCAACAACTTGACAACTTTTATCTATCGAAAATAAAGTTTAAAAAAAATAATTAAAATTAATCAATAAGTTCATGTTATTTATACTGAATGCTTAACATTTACAACTTTTGTTGACCTAATGAATAGTGAATCAAAGCTTTTCAACATGCGAGTGATTTAAAATATAATTTTATAATTCATGATAACTGTGGTCATCGAAAGTACTTGACATTTAAAATCTTATCCTCTATCACCGTAAATTCTAATAAACTTGATAATAATCGAGGATGGAAATCTTTAATAACCAAATGATTAGAAATGATTGTAAATTTTGACTTATTAATTGTAATAAGTCAAAATTGACAAACAGCATTGTAAATATAAATTATCTTGTTTTTGTTAATGTCGAATTTATTTATTTGTAGTTTACTCATTTGTATTTCATACATCTAAACTAAATTTTGGTTTAAATTTTTCTAAATGTACAAAATAAACATAAAATTAGTTGAATGTAAATAATGTAATGTGTTTTCTTATTACTTACCAAAATTAAATTGATAAATGGTGAATAGAATTAATTGATACAAATTGTCCGATAAAACACAAACTTTTTTTGCAACATTTTTGCATCAAAAATTGTCTTAGATTGAGACAGTGATTGATTAAGACTCTAATCGATCACGTCACTCACGTGTATCACTTGTGTCACTTTTATGCTGAGGATTTCTTCGATTATGTCTAATTTTGTAAAACTAACTGCTCCTCATATTCATTAATGAACTATATTTGAACCGATTTGACAAACTGTTTTCCTCCTGGAATAATATTGGAAAATAAATAAAAAATAAAAATGCCATGAATGAGTCACTTTTCCTGGAAAAAGGTTTAAGGCTAACCAAACCTCCATCTTAGAGATCATAAAACCCTGTCTTACATTTCATATTGAAACAAAGGCTACTCATGGGTCATCAGATCAGTCTTAAAGGATCAATGAAAAAAACTTGTGAACACCCAAAGTCCGTTGGTATCCTATAAGAATTTCGTAAGAACAAAATATTTTTTGTGGAAAAGAATATCTGTAATAAATAAATGACAGGCTAATGTTTGCTAATATTATTTGTGATGTGAACAACTTGATTTGTAGTTTGATTAAATAACATTTAATCAACAATAATAATTATGATTTTGGAGACGCGTGCTAGGACTTAGGGTAAATGTTTTGTGGGTCCTTCTTGACATTTAGCATTTTGATTGAATATTTATGTATCATATCTTTACATTTTGACGTAAATAAGCAAATATAAATATGTAATACTCAATAAATTATATTGAACATTGGTCATCTTGAAAGATCTATTCAAGATTATTTTACAGTTCTATGTTCCTTATTTTGTTTGTTTTTTTGTTACAAAACTGCATTGATTATAAAAAATTGAATTAAAGTGAACTTTGATATTCGATCATACAAAAATTAGCATTTAAATGTTATGGAACAGCAAATAGTTAACTCAAGGCCATCTTAAAAACTCATATAAATACATCTTTCATCAATGTTCAATAAATGAAGTCAATGTCTTTGCACTTTTGAGAACAATTTTTCACTACACAAAGATATTTAAATAAGATTCTTCCATTATATGTAGTTTTGACTTGACAAGATATGGTTCATATTCAGATTTCAGCATCATCAGCAGAAATTACTCAGATATCAGACAACACAAATTACTCAAATTTATTAACAACATGTACAGAATTAATTTAACTAATAATATTCATCTCTCTCAGAACTATCCCTGTTTATTTTTCTGCAAAAAATGTTGGCCTGTTTATGCAAAAACAAGACGAGGGATACAGTGATAAGCAATTTCTCAAAAAAAACTTCTCGGCTCGGCGCCTCTCCTCTTTGCTATGTAGTCGACGGTGGTCTACGATTGACATTCGATACATTTATATAACTGTATTCTGCTGTACTTTCTGTTTTTATAATACTCAATTGCATCAAGTGAGGATTCCGATCCAATTCACTCCAGAAGTGGCACATAGGGTTATCTATCTCGTGTATTTGTTCGGTTTATCTTCACATATTTTACAGACAGATAAGTAACTCTACTTCAGGTTGTAAAACGTACGTACACTTTGTTTCATATAAAAATACTTATCTTTTATTAACCCTCTTTCCCAACATCGTTCTAGAGGATCATTTTGTTACAAACTGCATCACTTAATACTCAGTGCATGGCATTTCCCTGTTCTTTAACGGCGTAAATTATACAAGCTTATCGAAAGAATATATTACAGAATTGCATTCCATTTTCTCTACAGGTGAGATAAACCCAAAGTAGCAGATAAAATTGTTGAGTAGAATTGAAGAAGAAAAAAATCCTAAAAAGTGTTGTGAAGATGCCTCCGAAAAAAAGAGGAAGGAAGCCGAAGCCGAAAGTAATAGAAGAGCAAATGATAAGCGTTCCACCGAAAAAACGGAAAGGGATTTTAGGAACATATTCGGTATTTCAAACCCAAGCTTACACATCAATGATACCCGAATGGCTTAAAGTTTCCATTCAGATTTTGTTAATTAACTTTCATAATGAAGGAATTGGTAAGAAATTAAAACAAATGATGAACAAAAAAAATTTAAAAAAATGTAGACAAAAAAGACACATTTAAAATCTTTATATATAGCCCTTCTGAACAGCATTCAGTCAGAATATGAAGCCGTCTTCAAAGACAACAAAGTACATCCTGAAAACTATGGTTTTGGTGACTGGGAAAGTATGTTGAAATCATCTCAGTTCAAGCAACATTGTTTTGTATACACAGAAAAGAAAATGCCGTATGTGAAAGGTTATCCTTTACCAAGGTCTGCCGTTATCACAATGAGGCATAACCGTTGGGAAATTACGCCACATATTGAACCATTTCAACCAAAGGATGTAATAGAGACTGCTGTGAATAATACTATTTCTGAAATTTGTGATGACAATGAGAAAATGCAAGAAGATAGTTCAGTTAATTTTGAAAAAGATGAAGAAGAAACTGTAAAAGATTCAGAAGAAACTGTCCCTACTGTTGTTGAAGAAACCGGACCCAAGACACCTGAAGAAGTTACTCCAACGTCTCCAGAACCATTTACAATGCCGAAGCTTAATCCAATTATTGAATGTACTATTATATCTAGTCCTGAAATTCAAATAGAAGAAGAAGAAGACCAACCAACTCAGCGACATGTTGAAATTATTCCGAATGGAATTGAGACTCCGGATTCAGATAGTGAATATTCATATTATCCTTCAGGGAGAAAGCGTCGACATGGGTCGATCGACTATTCAATTTTCTTTCGTAGGTCCGATGTCCCAGAAAGTTGGACAAGTCATGATGACGATGAGCCTAAAGGGTCGAGGGAAGAAGAAGAATCAAAGAAATTGAACGAGTCAATTGAAATAGATGCAATTTCAGTAGATAAAGATTTGGTTATTGACGAAGATTCAAAAACTCCACGAGATTCAGCGTTATCCCCTGAAATTGATTGCGTTTCAGTCTCATCCTCGCCACCTCATTTAGATCCTATTGAAGACGACTTTAGTCGAAAGAAGAAAATACCCTCGAAGTACTTAAAGTCTAGAAGTCCTAAGAAAAGATATTTACGTAAAAATCAAGAGAAATCTGTTCGAAGAATTTCAGAAAGTATGGACTCGAATTCTAATTCTAGCTCTCAAACTCAAGATACAACCGGAAATGGGAAAAAGCAACCAATAGTTGAGTCGTTTTGTAAGTGGCGATTCATACCTGTTCTCATTTCAAGTAATAAAAACAAGATACCTTTAGATGCATTCGAAACTGTTGTAAAAAATGCCAAACCTGCGGAGATTGAGATTCATCCTGAGACTATAATCCATAAGGATCGAGATCCTCGTCTGAATTTTGAAATTACAAAAGAACATTTAGAAAAAGTAGGACAAGTTGTAGAAGATAAAGAAACTATTGAAGATTCATCTTCCTCAAAAACTATTGTTAGTGAAACCAACGCTTTTAAGGAGACGAATGAGATTACTGAACAATCATCATCATCTTTGGATAGAGCAGATTTAAACTTGGATTCATTTACCGTTAATGAAGAAGTAGCAGAAGTAGAATATGCAATGGTATTTTTTATAAATGTATTTTGTTCATTTGAGGGCCAAGTTAAATATACTATAATAATTTATAAACTGTTATAAATGGTTATCAAAAGTTAGGCTTAAAAAAGTGCAAACCAGAAGCAAATATCTCGGTAATAAATTATCTCCATGTTTAACCTTGCCCTCAATTAGAACATAGTTGTATTAACGAATTAAACTGTGTCCACACTCGAAATAAGAGATAACATAATTCCCCCAAGGCCAATAAATTAATGAACTATTCCTATGTATTATAATTACTGAATTACAGCCCATCACGAATGAAGAACCAAAGCCGAATCTAAAAATTACAATAACTCAAGAACCTCATTATAGTATTTTGAAAGAAGCTCAACCAATAAAGCATCATCGAATGATACCCCACTCGGCAGTGTCACTCAAGCGATTTAATGAAACAAATGCAATTCCTCAAGATAATTATAACATCAAAAATCTAAGATTTAGCGACCTTTGGAATGACACGAAATGGAAACACAGATTCGACCAAGACGAAGTTCCACCAAGTCGGTTTTTCAAAACGAATGTTTTCGAACGCTGGAGAGAAGCTTGGAGAGTTAATTTGAGTCAGAATAAATTGGATTATATTAAAGAGTTACAGGTTTATGAAGAAAAGCCTTATCCATCCAGATCGGAATTTTACCTTCGATCTGCTTTAAGAATGGTTGAAATCGATTACATTTCTGACTTTCAATTCTCCGAACCTAGAACCCCTGATGGAGAGAATTTAGTTCGGTCAGATGAAATTCTTTATTATGTTGATTTTGCTGGTGCACCGGGTGGAGTTATTGAGTAAGATTAGAATATAGGATTGAAGGAAGGAAGGTATGAGCATTTTTAAGAAAAATATTGTTTTTTAATTAGGTTTTACAATAAGAGACGACGATGGGCAAGCAAAGGCTTTGGTTGCACGTACCAAAAAAGAAGCTATGACTTGTACGCAATTCCAGAAATAATTCCCGAGTATTTCGAAGCATTTTATGGTAATTTGAAACGGGATGTTTTTGGAAATTGCAATTTTAATTCCTTTAAACATTTTAAAATTGTATATAGGCAAGCTGAATAGTTTAAGTGGGGATGGTAGCCTATTTTCGGCAGAAACTGTCAGGATTTTCGTTAATCGAGTCTTAATAGCAACAAAAGGACAAGGTGTTCATGTGGTCACTACCATTGGTGTAAGCCTCTTTATATTTTTTCATTTTTGATTTAAAAACTCAATAAATCCGAAATTAAATACAGTTTTGATGTATAGAATGTTGCACGAGTAACATTTGAAGATGATAATGATGAGAAATGGAAATATCAACATTTAGCTCAAATTATGGTTGCACTAATGGTCCTTAAAGAAGGTAAGAACTGTCATAAAACATTTCGAATTTAAACCACTCTTAAAACATTAATTATTTTTTCATAGGAGGAAACATGGCTTTCAAATTTTACGATATAAAAAGCTCTTTCGTGGCCGGACTTTTATTTATTCTCTACAGAACATTCAAATACGTGCAAATATCTAAACTCCACATCTTCGCCCCTGGAAGTGCAGAAAGAGTTGTAATTTGTATTGGAAAACTAGCCGATAACGAAGTTGCTGAGATGATAAAATTCCTGCAAGAATGTCACAAAGTCATGGCGGAATGGTATTTGAGAGACAAATTTAGCAAAAACAAGAGAACAATTGAAGAACTAATTCCTTTAAGTACGATGGAGAAATCTGGAGAATTTATGAAATATTTAATTGACTCGAATGAACGGTGCGAAAAAAAAAAAATATTTAAGACTATATGATGATCTTCTATCAGAACTTGACTCCTAAAATTTATAAATATCCAATTGAAACATATGCAGATTGAAGCGGACACAACTGGAAGAGTTTCTTGTGATGATGAAAAATTTAAGAACTCATGGGAGTATTTTCAGTAAAGCGACTTACAGGTCCCTTATTGCAAAAACTACAGAGTTATGGAATATTGGAGACCGGCCGAATTATTCTTGCAAACCTACAAAACATCCAGGTTCTGCTTTTAAAGAGCTTCAGGTTTATCCAGAGGGTAATTAAAATTAAAAGTGATTAATAATAAAACAAAATTACGGTCAAATTCCCTTAAACTTCAATACTGTTTTTGCAGATGTATGCGAAGCAGTTGAAACCAGTTTGAATGAGTACAACTTGTACACTATATTTGCATCCGCCCAACAATGGAGATTCATTCCTATTGGAAATCAGTCCAGATCTCGAGGCTTTTATCTGGGTAAGAATTACTTTACTTATAATTATTTTTATAATAAAGTTCAACTAAAATTAATAATTATGAATAATTGGTATTTAAAGGTGTTGATGGCATTCCTTATTTCTTTAACACAAAGTTCAAGGAGTGGGTACCAGTGAGAGATTTTGAGTTTCGTCTGCCAGCTAGAACCCTCGTTTTCGCCGAGATCGTTTCAGTATTTACAGAAGATAAAAATTATGGCGAAGAACTATTTTCAATTATTGATGGTATGGAGTTAGCTGGACAGAACATAAGGAATTTACCTTACACTCAAAGGTTATTTATTTATTTTTGTACTTGTTTTAATGGAATCATAACATGCAAATGTTTAATTATGTTTTTTGTTAATTTTAAAGAATTATAGAATGTGAAAAGTTTGGGGGTGCCGTGACAAAGGCATTTTTCCCTAGAATGACTAAAATTACGGTGACAAGATGCTATGACTTTGCTCTACTTCCACAATTTTTAAAAAGGTTTGCATCGTAATTTTTTTCTTAATCATTAATCATCTAGAATTGCAAATTTTAAATTTGACCTACAACTAGGATCGAGATGACCCAAAGGTCAAATAAGGCTTATGGAAGTAATTCAGAGAACAAGACACTTGTCCTCTCAGCGGACTCAGTATTTAGTAATGGTTGTGTACAGGATGGGAAACAATGTTGGTTCAATCCATCGGGGGTATTATTTTTTGAAGCGGATGTCAACAACAAGCCATCGGACTTTTGGTAATTTTAAGATGTTTTTTAATATTGTTTTTTTTGCAAAATATTTAATCACATTTAAGATTTATAATTTGATATTTTTTGCAGCACATCTCTCTTAAGTCGTGTTTACTGGGAATGGGTGAGTGAAATGGACCTCCCATTACCAAAGCCCCAAACGGGGGACTTGACAAAGGTGAGTTCAGACTCATCGGTAATTATTACGAATGAAGATGAACGACCAATTGGATCCGTATCTGCAAAGAAGCTTATCGATTTTGTTAATCGATATTCATAATTACTTTACTTAACTAATGCGTATCTTAAGTATGGAAAAATTAATTACATTTAAATGACTTGCCTTTGCTACATATTCTTTAAGATAGAAATAAAATTTACTATCTTCTTTTAGAGTAGTAATCTATCAACTATTTAAAAAGCAAAAAAATGTGTTCTTGATATGAAAAATTAGCAATCCAGTGTTTCAGTCTAGTTTCAGATGCAAAAAAAGTAAAGAAAGAATTATATACAAAAACAAGAAGAAACATTGATGTAAATTGGCACATTCAATTCAACGAAGATCGTTGCTCTGAATTATGAAGAATTTTTTTAACCTGGTATGCAACAAGAAGTTGGCTGTTATCAAGATATTAATAGACAAAATGAAATGAAATAAGGTCGGCCGGAAAGCTTGAAGCTATTTCAATCGCAGATACTGGAAAGTTTTGGAAAATTGAGATAAGAATCAAGAAAGAAACTGAACACAAAATATGAATATTTGCTCATTTTCGTCGGTCGTCATTAAATATGAATGTCCACTCAATAGTCTTCAGCAATGCTACCGTGAAAGCAATGAAGATTAATAAAAATCACGATAAAATAGTCAACAGTATAATTAGTAAATAGAAACTAATATTTAACCTATACAATGTTTTAATTTCCTTGCTTTAATTTAGTTAATGATAATGGAGTTGCGTTAGCGGTTGTGGAAACTTCAGGAAAGATTTATAAATTAATTTGATGTACTACATAAAACTACATTTGTTACTTGTCATGTATTAATTTATTTTAGTTCTAAAATTTATGACATTGCTTTAAATAAATGTCACCTATTGATAAGTCATGTTTAACAGTCGGGCGTTTATTAATTTTGTCTATCCAGTAAAAAAAATTCAATTTGAATGTTTCTGTTTAGTATTAGTTGGAGCCTTAACCGGCTTATCTTTGAAGTCTTTGTTGAGAGTGAAGGGCCCCTAAAATCATTATTTATAAATATTAATATTTATAAATTATCTTCTACATGGTTTTATATTTACATAGTTAAACTCACTCGTGCCTGAAGCGTTTTCCTGAATCCTTCAGAGTTAACTAGTCCTTGTACTATCAACTGTTTTCTTCCGTCGAAACCTCTTCGTAATAAATCTTGCATGACTGGAACCAACTGCATCAAAGTCATTTTATGATATTTAAATATACGCTCGAATAAATCTAATTTAATAGTTACAGAAAATTGTAAACTTACCGGTCTTGATGACGACCCTTGAATAGTATGTGGGGTTGGTAAACGAGCTGGATTTTCATGAGAGTTGGTTACAGGGCCCTGAGTAGTAGAAACGGGTCGTTGAGAGATCTGAGTTTCTGACGGAGAAGGTTTGGCAGGAGGTTGACGAGAAATAGGCCTTACCGTCAACGGAGATGTAGCAAAAGGAACGGAAGGTTTTGGACCGATTTTCTTTACACTCGGTTGAAGAGTATTAATATTAGCTTTTGCTGGAGCTCGATGGACTTTATTAAGTAGAAGGGATTTGTCAATCACCGGAGCCTGAAGCATGTCATGTAGATGATTAAGTGGGATTTGAATATCCCTTCTTCGAAAGTCAATAGGCTTCATTCCCTTAAAGTCACTCATGAAGGGTTGAGCCATAAACCGAACTGACTCCAGTTCTCGTTTCTGTCCCTTTTCAAAACTTTTGTAGTCTAGTCCCTTGGCAGATATTTTTGCTTCGTCTACATTCAAGTCTTCCAATTGTTTTTGAAGCTGTTAAATAGTAACGTATTATTATTATTATCGGCTTCATTAGTTATTTATTATTTAAAAACAAAATATGTTACCACAGCGTATGCTCTCTTCAGCTTATCTAGGGTTGCCTTTCTATCCTTGATGGAATTACTTCCTGAGAATGCATCTTCCAATCCAAGCTCTTGGAGTTTTCGAAAGATTTTTCTTGACATGTTCTTAACCTCTGGATCTCTGTCTTGATTATTACGCGTTGTCTTCCCTCGTTGACCAGTTGGAGGACGAAATTTGGCTTGACTCATAGCTGAAGTCATTGATGTAATATCAGAAGGACTTGTTCGAGCTGTTGTATTTGGCTTTCGCCTTTTGGTCTTGGCTGTCTGGGCTTTTCGACTAGGTGACTTGAAAAATCCAAAATTGTTGTTCTCGTCAACTTTAGGATTCAATTGTGCGTCTAGCTTTGCCATTCTGAGAATATCCAGTTCCTCTTGAGATCCAGGATCCATAATTGTGTACGCTGACAATACATTTTCTTCCTTTTTCTTAAACTTTTTAATGTGCTTAACATGCTTGGATTTTAGCGATGGAATGGGTGGAGATGTAGACGAGGGATCATTAACATAGTCAGTGTTGAAGGTCTGTGAAATGATTTTGTTTGGGATGGACAGGATGCTTCTGATACTTGATCTCCGTGGTGTAGTGACCTCATTGATATTGTTGGAACTACTGGGGCTGTCATTCGAATGGCTCGTCGGCGTTTTCAAAGCTTTAAGTTTTCTGGGATCCATCACATTATTATTTTTTTTGGATAAACGATAAGGCGACTTGGCGAAATTGGATTGTTTGAGTTCATTGTAACTTGCTGTTGCTACATCAATATTGACTGAGGATTCGGGTTGAAAAATCCCAACACCTGTAACGGCTGGTCTAAAGTTCAACAAGTAATTCTCATTTCTTCCAGGCAGATTTATCTGGGACATTCTTTGGCATGGAAAAGTTCCTGTTGCTGTATTTCTTCGGTTGAATCTTGGAATTGTGAAATTAGACGATTCAATCGGAGGTCGACTAGATGTTCCCATATGGAAGCTGGAATTTTCTCGAGTTCGGCTGATTGGAGGTAACCGGGTGATTGGATTTAACTCGGTCTGTATTAATCATAATTCATAAAACTTTCTATTGGTTTGTATTTAAAAAAAATATTTAATATTATTTTATGTACCCTTCTGATAGGTCGCTGCTGCGGAAAAGACATTGGCACCTTCGGAAGTCTAAAGCGTTCTCCCTTTCCGCCACTCTCAGAAGAAGGCCGGTTGGGAACTACCATTTTTTATGTGCTATTTCTAACGACCAAAAAGCAAATGAATTTTAATTTTCTTCAACTCATCGAACTAAATGTTCCTTCCCTTAAATATACAGCCTTTTGCAGCCTCAACTGACCGAATTAAAAGAACAGAATGAAATAGATTTCATTTTATTTGGCATATGAATCACATTTTCGAAATCGGTCTTTCATTTTGATAAGCCTGGAATGTCGTTTCGATGACAACTTTTAATCTTCCATGAATATCATTGCATAGAAAACTCCATCCGTTTCTCGGACTTCTACATTCTCTTGCCTTTTTTCTGCAAAAAGACTATTGGATATTTTTCACAATTTTGGTATGTAATTTCAAAATCTCTTTTCGAAGCAAATCATTTCTATGCATATTTAGGTTATCCAATTAAGCTAATTACTTCTAGTAACTCTTGTAACGATTTTTTTATGTAAAAGTAGATTCCCATGCTTTTCTCTGCATGTGGTAGTGTTCATGAAAAATCAAACTGATGATAGCAGTCAATAAGCCTGGTGTACATATATGTAGTGGGTGACCAGAGGAGGATAGGATGGTTTGGTTTTCGGTTGATGATAACGAAGACCTTGGAAGTAACAAAAAATTCGAGTTTTTTTAAGTAATATAATTTAACATATGGAAAGAGACAAGGGAGATAGTTGAATTTAAAAGTTATTCTGATTCTGATTCGTCCTTTTATAATATGATTTAGGTTTGAATTCAATCTTCAGTATTTGTAATTCATATATAAACTATGTAGATTAATTTATTAATTGTAGTTTGATTAATTTCTTCCGTGTTAAGATTAAGAAGCCGACAACTTTAGTTCTCCGAATTTAGAACAAAATTTACAAACATGAGGCTAGTCGTCGGATTATTATTTGCTGTTAATTTGGCACTTGGTAAGCAAAGAGCTGTCAAAAACTGTCAATATTTACTTATATTATTATAATAAACACAAATTGTTTTAATTAATCTACTTTTATAATTCAGTTTTAGCTCTTGAAGACTCAAACAATGAACATGGAGTTCACAAATTCTCCTCATCCATAACATTGACAAATACCCGTGGACATTCATCTATTAATTCGGAGTCTACGGAACAGGTGGGCGATGGTCTATGAATTTTTATATAAATCCCTAAAATATTAATTGACCCTTAAATGCTATTCTCTATTTTATATTTAGCTATCCGGAGATGGTCACGATGAAGCAATAAGACTTTCAGATGTGGATGGTAAGAAGCAGTGGGAAGGTAGTTTCGAAATGGTTTCAAACGGAGGTGTGACAACAAAACAGAAGATTGAAGCCTTCTGGGGAATCTTTGCAGCAGTTATCATTGCCATTATCAGTAATATCATTACCAGGACTGTTGTCCAGAAACTCTCATAAGTTTGTACTTTTATTAGTTATATCAGATATTAGATAGATCGACAAATAATTATAAAAACGAAGTGTATTTTTACATGAATTAAAAATTTATTTATGTAACGAGAAACTATTATATGTAGTATTCCTTAATATATTTTGGCAGTTTAACCTAAACAGTTTTTATTGTAACTTTCCCAGCATTCATGACCAAGTGTCTCTTCCAACAAAGGTAGCCAATAGCTCCACTTAGGCCTGCGACACATACAAAGGCAATCGCTGCGGCTGTAATGTAGCCCACGGGCTTCTTGAAAAAGTACTCTGAGCTTTCTGTTGTCGTTTGTGGAGGAATTGTTTCAGTGGTTGTTCTTCTTGTAGTGGTACGGACGGTCGAAGAACTTGATGAGGGGTCCGTCGATTCATCAGTTGAAGAATCATCTGTAGATGAATCTGTCGAAGCGTCAGTTGACCAATCAGTTGATGGACTTGTAGAAGAATCCGTCGATAAACTTGTCGAGGAAGTAGTAGACGGACTTGTCGATGAATCAGTGGACGAGTACGTTGAAGAATCTGTCGATGAGTCGGTTGAGGAATCAGTCGATGAGTCGGTTGAAGAATCGGTAGTAGGCTCCGTCGAAGAAATGGTCGTAGACTCTGTAGTTGTGGTTGAGACCGTGGAAGGTTCAGTTGTAGTAGTAGTCTACAAACACATTGAACAATATAATGTTTGTTATCATCTGCATGAATAATTTAGATTAAATTGTACTTACTGGTTCTATCGGTTTATCAGTGACGAATATTACACCAACAAGGTCTGTAACCATTTGAAAACTACTGGTCGGAACGACACCGACACACTCATCAGTTTCACCAGCAAGAGAACATGGGAACAGATTTTGGTCAATGGATTTTCCAATTTTATTAAGCCCATTTTTATCCGTAGTGTCTACATTCTTTTCATAAGAGACGGTGACCCAACATTTGAAACGTCCATAAACTTTAGGCTCAAATACGCCGGAAAGAATGCCGTCATTCGATAATAAATCGGGGATTCCAATTCCATCGTCTGATAAGAGAATAGTTTCGCATTCAAGTGGACTACTTTCGGGACAAAGCGTTGCCCAAGCTTCTAAGATACCGTTAGCTTCTAGTTTAATAAGAGGCACTCCATTTTGCTCTATTTGTCCAAAAATATGGATTTGACTACCAGCCAATTGCTCAAAGACATAATCCGTCATTCCAGTTACAACATAAAGATCGGCGCTACTTTGTGAGAGTTCTGTCGATATTACTAAAAATGCTGTACAATCTTCCATACCAGAAGGACAACTATAGGAAATTGTGAGTACATCGTCCTGATGAAAAATATATAAAAACATTCTGTAATGTTTATATAAATATAATTTGTCTTAAATTATAAAATTGCTCACAATTATCGACTCTTCAAGAACCCCAACGTAAGAAATTCGTCTTCCTTGACCATTTGATTCATTCCATTCCTTCTCCTTCGAATTTAAAATGTCGCCTACTGAATTTTTGAATTCGACATTATTTAACTCAGCATTTGAGGTTGTAGTTAACCTGAGGCTGACTTGACCAACATCTCCAAACAGTTTTATGACTTTTGGTAAATCTGGAGGAATGAATGCTTTGAAGACCTGAAGAAGATAAATCAATGATTAAATTATTTATTATTAAGACAATAGATAAGTTACAAATAACTCTATGTACCAAAGATGGTGACGAGGGATTAAAAACAGGAGACTTGGACTCTTGGATAAATTCTTGGATAAAAAAAGGAAAGTCGGTTTGAATATTTGAAGGATTTGAAATCGAAAGATGAGAGCCTCCAGAAATCATCGCCAGATTTTTAAGGTTTTCTACACTGTACAATTCACTTGTACTGATTTCCACAGCAAATAATTTTATCTTTTGGGTTATCAAGGATCCAATAACGTCTGATTCAGATGGCATTGACTCTAAAGAATTTTCAGGGTTTTTTTAATAATTTTTTTTAATTAATTTTAAATGATTAACTCTAAAAATGTAAAGTACCAAAATCTGAGGAAGGTGCACTTCTCAAAACAAATACCAAAGCCCCTGCATCATGTTTTTTTGCTTTTATTGATTCTGAGATTTGTTTAATCGCTGTACCAAATTGACCTTCGGGGTTCTCACTAGTGGAAACTTTATCATCTATGGACCTTCATAAATAAATACATAATTTATTTTAATCAAAATTTCAGAGGTCATAAAAATGTATGCATATTGACTTACTTTTCAAATTGAGCTAATCGATTTCCTAAAACTGTCCAAGAATGGATGTCTTGAAAATATTCCATATTATTTCCAGGATATTGCCCCATACCAGCTACAACATCTGCATCAAATCCATTCGAAGGGTCAAAAAGTTTCTTAAGTTCCATCTTAATATCTGAAATCGCTGATTCTGGAACCTATATTTATTTTAATTTTAGACTTGACAATTTAAAATAAATAAATATTTGAAATAGCTCTTTAGAATATGTATTTACAGGCATGATTCTAGTGTCCAGTAGAAAATACACAAGAGGCTTATCAGAAGGCCGAACAATTTTAAATACGGGCTCTGCAAACACAACCGGTTCTGAGACTTGTGTCCAGTCCAAACAATTCTCCATAACTTCCATGACACTTCTTTGGTTACAAAATTCATTTTGTCGATTAGGAAGCAACGGGTTGTGAGTTTCAGGTGTGCAGAATGAGTCAATGGAATCAATCCAATAAAAATTATTCATTACTGAACTTTTTGCATCGTTAATTCCAACATTTTCATCAGGGATGAATCGACATTCTGAATCTGGTGGATTTTCTCCATCGTTAAGAATGCATTCCGTCTCATCTCTAAATAAAGCGGTTCAAAAATTATTGAATAAATGATTACAGATTAACCTGTTTTTTGTAGGCAAAAAATGTTTCGTATTTAAATTCATACGGATGAAGATAAGATCCTTGCAGCTTCGTATCCGAACATGCGTTAACTTCCCATTCAGTATCTTCAGCATTTTTATTCAAGTAAGGATACTTTAAGTTTCCAGGAAATCCAGATTCTTCAAAAACACCCCAGCGATACTCAGCCCATAAATGCAGTAATGCCTTATCTGCCATTATCATGTTTAAAACAAACTGTTCAAAAAACATGTTTTTTAAAAAAAACTCTTTAAAAAATTACCTTTGATTTTATACAAATTGTTAGTATCTTCATGAAAAAATGAAGTTGGCAATCGAATCTCATCTCCTGGAAGTTCACATTGGGTTGGTCGAATCACATTGGGGATCAAGTAACCGTCCGAAATCTTGATATCCGACTCCTGGACATTTTCACTACAACAAAGATAGATTAATTACATTGTGATTTTTAAAGATAATTTATTTTTTGTATTCTTAAACTTTTAAGCATTATTTCTAGTAACCTTAAGGCAACATCTATATCATCAATGGCAGATGTGGTCACAATTGTTACAGATTTTATGTAAAAATTTTGACCACTTGAGGCATATATTTTCGTTGAAAGACTTCCTAAATTTGACTGTTGATGAACAAAAAAAATATATGTAAATTTTAATGATTGAAAACAATTCTAAATAATTTTTTTTTTTAAATACTTTGATATTTTCGATGTACACAGCTGCTTCTGCCGAATCGGAGATCACAGGCTGTACTCCAACCGTTACATGATAACCGCCGTCAGTGTCAAGTCGGATGCCCAAACTAGGGCTAATTAAAGCGGCAAGAAATATCAATAGAATATTGATTATGCTAATGTTTCTAATTAATATATTTCTATTGTACAACAATTTCATTTTAAATAATTTATTAATTCAGCCTCAATTAAAAAGATGAGTAGGATACGGATTTAAAGGTTGACTAACACAAAAAAGGTGACAAATTGCATTGACGTTCATTGAATTGATGTTGTTATCAAAATCGATAACATGTAATCGGAATTTGTAATATTTTAGTAGATGTGTAAGTGGTAGCCAAGCTTGTGCGATTATGACATGGTTCGGTAGCAATGTATTGGTTTTTAATCAATATCAAACATTTTTTTATTGTTATCCTGATTTCATGATCATTTTATATCATCCACGGTGTCAACTGCTATTGACGTAAGAATTAATAATTCTTTAGAGGTGCAGATGTAACAATTGTTTGTAGATGAAAATATTCCAGATATTTTTTTCGAAAAGTAGTTAATTTCAATATAAAAATTATGTAGAAATCATATAGATTCATTTTCTTAAAAAAGAAAGCAACAAAATTAACGGAATATACACCAAAAAAATGTATTACCTATACATTTATATATATTTACTTAATTTCTAAAAATTAAATTTTAAAAGCATCTATTTACAAGCAATATGTAGACCTTCATACTTGAATCTACTTGGATGAAGAGGATAATTTTATAAAATTGATTATTCAGCACTTTCTAATAGTAAGATGTGCTTAATCAAATAAATAATAAAGATACGGAAATCTGATATTCTCAGAATGATGATTTAACTGTTCAAAGTTTATTGTAATTCCTAGAAGGAATCACGTAGGGATAAATACACACATTAAAGTTTTTAGATTGTATTACGACTGATTGTTTAACGTCTACTGGATATAAAAGTACAGATTTGTCCAGTTTAATGCTGACAAAACACATTTTGCAATACAATATTTATCTTTAAATGTTTAATTAATTTAACATAATCTATTTCTGAGAAGATTCTTCAGCAAATGTCATGCAAACCAATTCTGGAATTGCTTGAATTTTCAGTGCTGATTCGACTAATCATAAAAACATCATTGCAAAAGACGAAAACATTAGCTGTTCTAATTGACATTAACCCTGTTAAAAAATCGAACAAAAAACTGGCTGATCGCAGTATGAAATGGTAAAGTTTTGAATGCAAGTAAAGAAGAAAATGCGGTGAAAGTCAGTATCGGATCGCGGTTAGGAATTTATTTTAATTTTCTTTCTAATTTAACTAGGGTTATAAATAATTTTTAATTTTTCGCCAATATTTTTCTGAAAAATTTGAAAAAAATGAATAAAAAATATTACAATTCGAAAGAACAAAACTACATGATTGTTTTTAATTTTTGAGATTGTAATTTTGTATTATTTCATCAAATTGAAATTAAATTAAATTAGAACTTCATTTAACTTCTATTTATTTAGTACACGTTCTTTAATAAGAAGTAAAAAAAAACATTAATGAATTAATTAAAACTAACTTGAACTTGATAAGCCTAAGATACTGCACTAGTTAGTAGTATAGTGTTACGACACTAAAATCCCACGGTGCTTGTAAAAGCACTTGCTTATAGTAGTAAAGCAGATCGACTCGTTCACTCTCCTTTTGGCTGCCTTGGCACTCGGCCAAAATTAATTTCATCTCCCGTGCACCTCAAAAAAATCAAAAATTCCCATCTCCTTAATTCCGGCTTATCATTTTTTTCTTCCCTTTTTCCATCATTTAATTAACTGTTCTTAAATAAAATATTTTACTAACTTCCTTGTGTATTAAATTCATTCTAAGAAAAAAACAGTTTAAAAAGTTTAAAGCACTTTTCCTTATAATTCTAATATTCCTCACGAAGGCAGCCAAAAAATAAATAAAAATAGCTTCTTCTTGAAATAAGTTTGAAAGTGTTTTGTAGCAGTGGTGTACCTGACGAAGATCTCTTTTTGTCACAAATATCATCATCATCTCAAGATGAACTTCCACCTTTTATCTTGTGTTCAGAAACAATGGAGAGTTGGATTCCTGACATTTTTCATCCTCCTTGTCATAACCATTCCGGCTTATCAGGGAATCACTTTGAAGCAGTATGGTAAGCTTATAATCGGTTTATTTAACTTATTTTAAGTGTTGTTTTTTGCATATAAAAAAATTGCATGCATTATTTATGGCAACTTACTCTATTGAACTTTGACCAGTTTTTTTTGTGTTTAATTGCTAATTAGTTTATCATTATAAGATTTAAGATCCATAACCTTTCCCTATATATAATGGCCTAAGGCTACTAACACGGGCGCGGGCGGATGTACATTAGCATTCAGTTATTATCAGATAGTCTGGGTTTTGCTCTTGATATATCAAATGTCTAGATATAATAAAATTGATATATAAAAAGGCCTGTGTATTTCCCGACGGAAAGGAAGGAGAGCCATGAGCTCGATCACTTTTCGCACGTAGGCTTTTCCACCCGGCTTTGCTATTCTATTGCTATTGCATTGCACTAACTTTTAGAATACGAGGAGAGAAGAAGAAAGTCGAGTCGAATCAAATGGAATTTGGCAAACATTGGCAAGTCGGCACTATTTATTTATGAGAATGTCCCGTTAGTATTGTGTCACATTGTATTATACAATTTGTATAAGTCATTTAAACTGTTAGACAATGCTTTGCCAATTTTTAAAGAATAAAGAATGAGCAGTCGGGTTAAAATTTGCTAATTATTTGCAACTCGAGTGCAAAAATTGTATTACACACGCACGCTTATGTTACTTACTGGATATTGATGGCCAAATTATAAGCAGCGTAACAAGACTAGACTATAAATGAAATATAGGTTAGGTTTAAAGTACAAAATGTCATTTAAAAGTCATTTATGATGATACAAATGAATGTGAAAGTACTCGAATCGATTCTTATCATATTTTTTAATGTTTTTTTTTCAGATTTGGTAATAGCAAACGGAAACAGTTTGATGTTCTTCCGTAGTTCCACAAATGAATCCACAAACATCCCACTAATGGAGCGAGACAAGAACCTGAGGATCGTCTCGGTTGTATCAGACCCACAAAATGATCTCGTGTACTTTAGCATCGTGAGGAAAGACACTTCATCAATCGCCTTCTACAACCTCGTGGAGAACCGTACCACTGAGATTTTTTCAAGTAAGAATTATGACTTTGAAACTGACATGTGAGTGATGACCTGTTAAAAAATGTGATGTAATTTTAATGGAAAACTTCAATGAACGCAATAACTGATTGCGTATACATTAAGTAATTCTGTTTATTATTTTTTCAATGTAGGTTCAAAAGGGTCAATCGGGAGCTTGACCTTCCATCAGGATTATCTCTATTGGTGTAATGAGTTCAATAAAACTGTTTTGAGATTAGAAGTTCCTTCCAACGGGATGGAAAATCAGACCATTCTGTCTTCACCTGAAGTTGTCTTTATGGACAAAAATGCCTCGTTTGATAGCATGGCTATGAATCCACTTGACGGGTAATTAAACATGAGAGATTAACTATTTTTATTAGATTAAAAATTAAAATAAAAAAATACTTAAATTATTAATTATTTTTTACAGAAAATTCTTCTATACAAAGTGGAGTAGAGGAAACGAGAGTCAAATACTCTTATATGACCAAGCCACAAAAAGTGCTAAAATCTTTGTGGAAAATGTATACCAGCCTCAAGGGCTTTCTGCCAGTCCGACTCACCTCTATTGGATTGATAACACTCCAGGAATTTATTTCAATATCGAAAGAATCAGCTTTTCAGAGCCTGCCAAAAGAGAATTAATCTACAGAGGTCTTAATCAACATCCGTTCGTAATCTCTACATTCGATTGCCCTAGAAAGATGTTTTGGAGTGACGTGATGAACAAAGTTCTATGGGAATTTGATTTGAAAGAAAAAACTCCAAAGTTGCTTCATTATTACAAAGATAGTGCACCTTATGGGATTACTCTTGCGAAACAACCGAGTATTTGCAATGAAGAAGAGATGGATACTTCTCCTGTAAAAGTTATGAATTTACCAAAGAAAACAGCAGAAACTAAAGAAGATTGCAAGGGTGTTGAGTGCAAGAAGATCGACGCTTATACTAATCTACCTGCCGATACGTCGTATGTTCAGCCAAATGGTTCGGTGTCCGATAAGACTGCCAAAGTTGTAGAGGTTGATGGAATATCTGCCCATTGGTGTACCTCTTCTGAGAAAACTAATTGCGTAAATGGAGCTTCCTGTCTAAATCTAGATGGTCAGATCAAATGCTTGTAAGTTATTCAGGTTTCTAGTTTCATTTTATTACAATATAGCAGATTTCAAAAGCGATAGTAAAAGCAGTAGGGAGCCGTTTGGGAAAAAAATTATTGGCTCAAGGTGAACAAGGTTTTCACCCTCAATCTGTCTTTTATAACATTTTATTAATTCAAGGTTTAAAGGTCTTAACATTTACATTTTTCTTAACTATGTTTCAGATGTCAGCCTGGTTTTGCTGGCTCAACGTGTGCACAAACTATTGGAACTGATCGACAAGTTAGTGGATCTTATCTTAGTTTATCTTCATGGTCATCAAATCCTCCATTCTTCTTGAGCTGTATTGTGTTCTCAACTGTTGTCACCCTCCTGCTTGTCGCCATCCTCGTCCTCGCTCTGAAAGTAAGGAGATTAGACCAGAAACCAAGAATCCGAAGGAGATTGGTTGTATCTCATCGATCAGATGCAGATAATAATTCATCCGGCTCATCTGTCTGCGAAATGATTGATATTGAAAATTGTTGCAATATGAATGTTTGCGAAACGGTAAGAATATATTTTTTTACATTTCATTAATTCCAACAAATGCGTCATCTGTTTTTATTGAAAATCGTTGAATATATTTTATATTTATATAAATTCACAGCCTTGCTACGAAAGAGTGACTGGACCTGGTTCGAACAATGTACCTGGAATCAAAGGTCGTATCCGAAAATCATCTGTAAAAGAAGACAAGAAATGCCTTCTCAGTTCTTGAAAAGAGGCTACCATTAGACAAAATTTAACCATATGAAATAATACGGCCAAGCTATATTATAATCGAATTCGTACGGAAAACTCACAATGTATTCAAGTTACCTGGGCTTTGACCAATCTAGTATTATAGGTTCTAATGGCGAATCCTGAGGATGAGCTGGCTTTAAATTTTGAACACCTTGTTATATTTAAATTTTAAGTAGTCTTTTCTCCTTGACTTTCGACAGATTAATTAATTCTGTTATGGTTGTGTTACTTTAAAATCTCTTGGAAGAAGAGAAAATATTGTCCATTGACTTTTAAAGACAAGTAGAATATGTATGTAGTAATCTCAGGAGTCTTTATCAAATTGCTCATTTATGTAAGCCAACCTCTTCTATTATTTCCGAGGAGCTTCATCACCGTTGTAGACAAAGTCTGAATTATATTTTGAGTATTTTATTTAGAGTTTTTGTATTAGTTCTGTTATAGTTTGTAGTTTTTTTTAGATTTTAGAATAGGGAAACCCTGAATATTACTTGGGTGATAATAATTGTTTGCTTTAAGGCAGCAGAGAGACTTAAGTCGACTGAAATCAATTAAAATTAAATAGTCTGTCTTCCTCCGGACTTAAAACAGTAGTGAAGAAGAAGCTGAGAAAAGCGGAAGTCTGGTCTGGTTTTCTCTTTCGCAGAGAATTGTCACGAAATAATATAGTTGTGGCGACTGTAAACGAAGTTACCTTAAAGATGTTTAGAAAGTTGTATAAAATAGAAATGCAGCAATAAAGTATATTTTAAACAAGTATTTACTTTATAATGATTACACCCAATTTTAATCACCAATAGAAATTACCATTTGATATGCTGAATTTGACTCGAATTCATTAAATACAGGACTTTTTTTTGTAAAAAATTTTACATTTTAAAAATGCTTAATTATCTGCAAGCAAATAGTAAATATAATTAGATCTTTTCTAAAAACCGACTACTAGACAGACAAATAATTAGGTCATTAAAAGCAGTGTGGCAGTTTGACTAACACAAAAATGCAAGACGGTCAAAACCGTCAATCTTTCTACAAAATTCGTCACCCCAAATTTAATTTTCAGTGCAGGACATGAAGCGACGACTCTTTTTAGCCCCCTTCGTTGATGAAGTCTTGGGTATACGGTTTTCCAAGATGAGATCATTTCTGAAGACTTGAAATGTAAATTTCCAGCCATCCAGTAAACCATTCCAGTGAAAGTATAAAGGTCAACTATAAGAAGAATAACTACAACATAAAATGATATCGGAACATTTCCAAAAAGGGTGATGGACATATAAAGCACGATAACGCATAATAATTGCATAAGTGACATGACAATAGTAAAGAAGTGCAATTGATAGCAGTTATTCAGTAATATGAACAAAATTTGTAGTTGTCTGTAATTCTGAAATATTCCTGGAATGCGATGTTCGGAAATGGTTTTAGCCTTTTGCACATTTGAGATTACACTGATCAGATTTCTGAGATAAGCCTGAAAAGACACGACTTTCAGCAGCACTCCAAAAACTGAATGAATCAAAGCCGTTGAGGAACTCGATACAAAAATTACTTCACCAACAACAAAAAGAATAAATGTTATAACCCATTCTAGGATTCTAAAGTTTGAATCGCAATTAAGAATTAGGGACCCCGGCATCGGTGGTATGCACGGAAAAATTAGTAGAAGTGTTCCAAACAACAGTGGTAACAGGAAATGGCACAAGAGTTGTGGAACAATCAAAAACAGGTCCACAAGCTTATTTTTAATTCTGAGTCTTTCTGAAATAATATAAAAAATTCATTAGTTCTATTAAAACTATTAAATTGTAGCAAATCTTACTCAGTTGACGGTTTTCAAATTGAAGCATTGTGTTGAAGAGATCGACCATTTCTTTCGAAGACTGCAGGCTCCCGAAATTTATTCTGAGTATGGTACATACCATAAAATATTGACAGCAGAAGAAAGAAATCACAATTTCGACAATGCCTTCTTGTTTATGCATTTTGATTTGGCCACATACTATAAAACCAGTGTACAAATAGAGTAATCCAGAAGTGAAGTTATAAATTAACTTGTATCTTTTATCGCTGATAACTTTCAGTGAGCGAGTCTTTTTATCCCAATAAAATGGAACCGAATATAAACGGTTGCAGATTCTTAGTTGGTACAACAATCGGTTCCAATAGTTAAGTAACATTTTTTAATGTGATTTTCCAACAATATATTCAAGCCTTAATTAATTTACCACATGGCAGGGTAAAAAAAGATAATAATTTTTGCTCCAAATTGCAGGTCAACCTAACAAGTCAGGTATAAGATTATAGACTAAAGACCTAGATGAACAAATACTAAAATATTCCGAGTCAATTTGACGAAAACTCGAGAGATGAACTGTCATGAAACTGACATTGTTTTTGTGTAACCAAATATATTTACTTTGCTCATTAAACAATACATACATTTCATTAATTTATGTACTAAAACATACAAATGTATAGTATTTACTTACTGATCGAAGAAATATTAACTTAATCCGGGATAATGTTTACTAAAAAATTTAAAAATAAATATTTAATTGCAAACTGAAGTCTACTATTGTTGTATATAGAATTTAATTTAAATTTAATCTTACAACTTGACAATTATAAAAAAAACTTTGATAATTATTGTCATTGAAATGTTGCCTTCTAGAAAATAGCCATGCCACTTATTACGAATGATTTCCTTTAAGCATTTTAATGATATCAAAAAATTGTGTGTACATTGTGGATTTATTTTAATTTTTCGATAAATTGAGTAAAATAGTTTTTGAAATTCATTTTTAACGAACATATACATAAGATCTTATTGTTCAATATTAAATTGTTCTTATTGTTCAATATTGTTCAATAATCTTATATTTGTTAACGATTTTAGTCATTATATGTATGATTTTAAATATGTAGCTAGTGGACTGGATAAAACAACTATTGTAGACCTCAGAGAAAAGGTCATCAAATTTCAGAAATATTTTCCACTAAAATATACCAGAATCCTTGGTTATAAGCTAATAAAACAAGCGTAAAGGTTACATTTGTGATTCGTGAATATTTTATTTTTTTTTGGTCAATTATCGTATCGTGTAAGAGTAAGACATTAATTTTGTTTTCAAGCACGAATTATTGATTTTTTTTGTTATTGATGTTTAGAATCCAGCAAATGAAGTGGTTAAATTAGCATTCTTTCAATTCCATACGTCCATCCTTTCTCAATTTCTTAGGTTCCAAACTCGGGATCCCATAACTGGAATATTACAGTGGGATTTAATGGGAATAAACGGGTTTCAAAACTGATTTCCAGGTAGGGATCTGTGATTTCGTAAGATTTAATGAGGTTTAATGTTAGGCATAAGAATACTAAAAAATATCTACATACTTTGTCCTTCCTCTAATTATGTTTTAGTTGTGTTTCTAATTTAAAAAAAATATATTTTGTAGGTTAAACTGTTAATAAATATAACTTGTCATAACCCGTTAAATACCATTAAATCCCACTGAGATTGAAAATTCAAATCCAAAAGGGGATTCGCTGGTTCCACAGTGTAATAATTTAAAAATTTAAATTAGCTTTATCCTGTATACAATATTTTGTATACAATTATATACTCTCTGTTTCTTGTACAATAGAAGTTTCGGGTTGAATTTTCTGAATTATTTACATATTCAGATCGGATTCATGTCTAGCTGTTTTAATATTAAGAATTTGTTTGGGTAAGTAGGACTTGTAAAAACAAAATCGTAGCCTGACTACTTCTTCCAGAAGTAGAAGTAAATCGCATGAAATATCGAGCCATGAAATCTATCATTCGGATTTGCATTTTGTATTCTTGACTTACTACGGCTTCATGTTGAAAAATTCATTACTTACATATAATTTTAAAAACATTAAAAACGGATTTTTAAATAACTAAATCGTACAAGCTGTAAGTAACAAGAGGACAAACTAATTATGGATTAAAATAAACATAAATATGCTTTCATCTTCGATTGTAGTTCATACCATTAGTACTTTGATTATTTTCTTTTCCACACCGACAAGTGCAACAGAACCTCGCCATACAATAGTGGCTTCAGATGATTTGCAGTCCTCCAAGTTATTTTTTTATCCTTATCTTACACTTGTAGTAGTAACGGATTCTCCTTTTGACGGATGTCAAAAAATCTGGGACTGGGAATACATACGTGAAACTGGTAAGATTTATTTCCAACTTATATCTTAAAAAGAAATATTCTAAGGAGTATTAATTTTTTTGTACAATAGATTCAGTTGAAACAGTACAAAAGGATAGCTGCAAGATATGGAAACCCAACATAGGTCATGTAAATCGACATTCCAGTCAAGGCTATCTTCACAAATTCGAAACCAACGGAGAAGACTTTTTTAAAGAACTGTGGGATCGATGGCTTCAAATTTACGAAATCCTCACACTGTATGACAGAATATTTGAACTCTATGAAACTGAAAATTCAAAAACAGTGTCATATTTCTACTTGAATAGAATGAGCATAAAGTCTCACGGGATCTTCATATTTGGTCAACTGAACAAAGATGCGTTCTTGCTTAAAAGCTATCATAATAGCGAATTCCAAGCTCAAGATCTACTAGACTTTTTTGGAGGGACACTACCTCCGGGTCTGCAAGAAACTCTTCATCAGAAGCCTTCAATTGTATCCCATTACTACTGCGATGGCTGCTTAACATTATTGGCATGCAATATCAAATCCAGGAAATTATACGTTAAAGAATTCACACGTATTTTTCGATCAAATGACCGTTTATTTTGCAATGTTTTCTGGCACTACAACGTCTCTGGACAGTGGATTCGACCCGACCCCCGTTTGGTCAAAGATTCCTTTAGAAATATCATACAGGAAGCACCTCCTACAACTCTATCTCCGTATGTCTCCAATTCTATCAACTACGAGGTCAATGGGGTCAGGTTCATTATATTACAAACTAATCCAATATTCATAGATAATTTGATCCGTCCTTTTAGCTACTACGTGTGGATGTTTATGATAATATCACTAATCGTCACAGTAGTAGTCATCCAGGTTTCGAATATATCTTTCAATGTGAAGAATTTTAGTCTTCACAAAATAATTACTGGATTATTCGCCAGCAAGATAGAGTCAAAAATAGGAAAATTTCTTAAAAATTGGGTTGACTTTTTATATGAAATTCTGCTGTATGCATATAAAGCTATATTGCTCTTCACTATGCTGATGCCTTCGTTTCGTTTCACACCAAGGACTTATCCCGAATTGAATCAAACCCAAAACATTCTTATCGGTAGCACAGGACATAGTGCTGTGGATATTACATTGGTAAAAGATCGCATGCGATTGAGAAATGAATATTTCAATGAATACAAGAACTAAATAAGATCCGATTACGATTCTATTAGCGATTTATTATCTCTAGATGAACAGTTAGAGGATTATAGAATTGCCATTTTAATTTATTCGATGGATGTAAATTATTACTTGTATAGCCGATCTTACGTTTTAACTTGTGCCGAGTACATTCATCGAATAGTTATTAGTGAGGAGTGGGCTCTTGATCAACTTCAGTTTATTTCTGTCTCACCGGCAGCCCCACATTTACATTTCTTGGTCAAAGGTATCCAGAAGATAGTCGAGGCCGGGGTTTATGACAAGTGGCTTCAGATGGAACACCACTTTTACACTTTTGTATCTCCGGTAATGGATTCCGAGTATTTGAAAAGTAGGCAGATCGAGGTCAAACGATACGTCGAAGAAGCGAGGGAATTAGGTATGGACGAGTTTAATCCGACATTGTTACTTACTGCGGTTTTACTTGCCGCAATATTCCCGGTGTTTGCTATCGAGATTTTGATTAGCAAGGGACTTAGAGATTTTATTTTAACTTTTATACATTTGGCTTGCTTTAAAATCTTAAGTTCATTTCGATTCTGTGCAAACAAACTATCTAATGGCCTAAGATTTATAAAAATGTGAAAAACAATTTGCAGAAGAAGTAAGCTAATTACTAGTATGAGCACACATATTTAAATGTTAGAATATAATCTTCATGCTTGGTTTTGCCAGATTTTGTTGCTTTAATTGTCATTTTATTGTGCATAACTATCCTACATAAACATAATGTAAAATCATTTTACTAAAATGATTGAAAACATGTAGTACTATTTTATATTGATACACATATCTATAACATACATAGATTATAAAATACTGTGGTGAAATAATTGTAAATCGACCCGTAGATCCAAAGCTTAAATAAATGTTTACGTTTATAAAATACTGTAAACCAACTCATCAATTTATATTGATTCTGAATTCATTGTGTTCCATTTCATATTTCTATATGGTTAGCATCAAAATTGGACAATCAAAGATTAAAAACGTGTCATTAAGTCCATTTGCGAAATTCTAATTACAAATTCAAATCTATTTACGAGTCCTTTTTGAAGTAACTAAAAGTGTAATAATTAATTAATGGTATTATTCATAACTCATAAGCAACAGAGTAGCAGTTTGGCTTACACAAAATTGCAAGATAACCAATACCGTCAATTTTTCCACGTAATTGGTCACACCAAATTTAATTTTCAATGCTGGACAGGAAGAGACAACCCTCTTTAGCCACCTTCGTTGACGAAGTCTTGGATACACAGTTTTCCAAGATAAGATCATTGCAGAGGACTGGAAATGTAAATTCCCAGCCATCCAGTACACCATTCCAATAAACGTATACGTGTCTACTATCATAAGAACAATTATGACATAAAATACAATGGGAACCTTTCCAAAAAGCGTGATAGACATATAAAGCACCACAACGCACATTAATTGTATGAGTGACATAATGACAGTAAAAAAGTGCAATTGATAACAATTGTTTAACAATATGGACAGAATTTGCAGTTGTCTGTAATTCCTGAATATTCCTGGGATTCGATATTCTGGAATGATTTCAGCGTTTTGAACATTTGAAGCTGCATTGTCTAAAGTTTTAAGGTAATCCAAGAGCGACAGAAGTTTTAGAAATAGGCCAAAGAATGCACTAAAAATAGCAGTAGCTGATCCTGTCAATATGACGATTACTCCGAGAATCATAAGCCCAACAATTATGACCCAGTCTCGGGGTTCAGTGACGGAAGTTGGACTGCAATTTAGAATCAGTGACCCTGGCATTGGTGGTACGCACGGAAGGATTAGTAAAAGTGCTCCAAACATGAGTGGCATCAAGATGTTAGTCAAAAGTTGTGGAACAAGCAAAATAATATCCACTAATTTATTCCGTTTTCCAGATATTTCTGAAATAACATTACAATTAATTATTGTTGAATAGACTCATTCAAGTATTTAGTACAGGCAAGCTTACCCAGTTGATGGCTTTCAAATTGAAGCATAGCATTGAAGAGGTCAACGGTGTCTTGTAATGATCGGCGATTACCGTAGTTTATTCTGTACGCTGTGCAAATCAAGAAGTATTGAAAGCAAAAGAAAGAAGACACAATTTCGACCATTCCTTCTTGTTTGTGGAGTTTAATTTGACCAAATACTATCAACGCCATGTATAGATAGAGTAAACCAGAAAGGAAGTCAAAAACTAACATGTATATTTGATTATCGATAAGTTTCAGCGACCGAGTCTCTTCATCCCAACGAAATGGAACCGCGTACAGACGGTTGCAGATGTTTAGTTGATGCAATAAACGGCTCCAATAATTGTGAAACATTTTATTGTTAAAAACCCAATGTGTCTAGTTCAAACTTTATTGAGAGCCTTGATTTTAGGTATGGAAAGATGAAAGTATCTACAAAGACTAATACGAATCTACAAAGTTCATCAATCCAATCAATATGTAAGATAATTATTATTCAATGTACCTATTTAAAAGATTAAAACCTCTTCTGAGTTAATGGGGAGTATGGCGAACTCATTATTAATAACAGGAGATATCCTAATTATTGTTTGCAAAGGTGCATTATCATTGAGAAAGGTTTAATATTATTTTTGTTTATTCCAAACCTTTCTGAAACACCGAACCTAAAATGGCTTAAGAAGCTTATCTTGTATGTTGCAGGGCATTAATTATATTTTTGAAATATATAGTGCTTGAGATTAGCTGGTGGTTTATTTATGAAAATCGCATGTTATTTAGACTGATATGATGTAATACAGTGGGACAAAGTGGAAATAGGAGGTTTTTCGATTTGATTATCAGATGCTAAAATTCAATTTAAGTTGGTAACACCTGAATATACCTAGCTCATTTTGGTTTTGTAATTTGTTATAAAACCGTATTATTCTATACAATCAATTATATATAATAAATTTTATACTTAGATGAAGCATACTATTTTAATACTGTCAAATTATTTGGTTTACATCCATAATTTTTAAACATATAGAAATTAAAATGAGCTTATGAATAATTAATAAATATTCCACTGAATAAACTTTTTGCCAGCTTCAAGTAATTATCTAAATAAGCTTACTTCATAGAAAGCAATTCATAATCAATAATATATATATTGAAAGGTAAATTAACTATTAATTTATTCAAAGATTCAACTTGCTGAATTTCACGGTCTAGGTTTTTTTTAAAATCACATTTTGCGTGAGTCACTTTTTAAAGGAATCGATTTTATTATCTAAATGTATAATTTATGGCATTTTACCTTTGAAGCAAAGTATGCATTTCCATAGTTTGAGAAGTGTGAATTAATTTCCATATAAAACCTATAAACGAGGTCGGCCTTTGAGTCGATTTGACACGTCTTCAAACTTGCACAGTACCCTGAAGACCGGGTTTATTTTCTCTTAATTGTGGCTACAAGGATCATGACTCCAAACATTCAAACCATTATTCTTTCATTCAACAAGTGTTTTGAAATTCAAAATTTGAATTTAAAAAAAATGATCCACTCAAATTTCGCGATTAAGAATCATTACTTGGCAAAGTAAGATTATAAGATGAGCCATCATATATTTTCTCGCACTTTAATATCAACATCCAAAGCTTAAATAATTCATCATACAATAAATATTGTCAAGATCACATTTCACTCAACATCTTCTCAGACAATATTCATTTGGTCATAATATTCAACTGACTAATAACTACGACCCACAGAACATTGAAACCAACTTGCATATAAATTGAATAAGATTGACTACCAGAAATTGATCTGGCTTGCCTTTTCTATATCTTTTCCTAGTGATTTAAAATTCATTACAATCCAGCGAACAACAAGTTCATTTACGAATTACGAACAATAAGTGAATATTCAAATTCTCTATCCGTTTGCTCCAAGCTATTGAGAAAAAAAATGATTTGTGACAAAATCAGCAAAGAGAATAGTTTCTGTAGAGCAGTCTCAAAACATCGGTTTAAAATCTTGACAATTTTTATCGTACTATTGATCGGGGGAATAATTTTGCAGATGAAACATATGCCTTCACACTTGCATAGAAATAACGGAACATCTGAGAATGAAATAGTTTCGGGCTCATTAAACCAACAACTACAATCTTCAACTGAAAACGCTAATGATCAGGCTTATCAAGCAAACAAGACCAAGTGTGATGAACCTGTTTCTAAGTTTGATAAGGATTCTTCTCCAATCTTCTTGGTTCAGCTTGTTGTCAAAAAATCTGACCTTATCAACGCCAATTTTATTTGTTTCATTCAAAATAGCAATCTTAGCTGTCCAAGTTACATGGAGATTTATACAGAATGGGCAAAAACCGAATCACAGTATGATTTCTTTAATGATAATAATGGTCCCATTATATCGGTTTTTGGAGTAACTCAAATCTCGTTTCAAAACACAAGCCTCGTGTACAAAATTCGACAGAAATTTCGAATGAAAGGCGTGGGATATATTTTTGAGCAAGATAGTCCAGAAAGTGTTTTCTCATCTCCCGATTTCAATTGGGAGAATAAAATTTACCTAAGCTCTCGAATCAGCACGATCATCGGGGTGGACACTGACCCTCAATTCAAAGACATTGAACATAAATGTATACACGGAGACAACTTTAATTTCGATTTTTGTAAAAGCATTGAGGGAAAGCGCAAATTCCAAGAGTTTACGAATGGAATGAGGGCTTTATTTGGGCTCAAGTCTTTCAATGTCACATTTCAAATTGGGTTCACTTCAGACTGGCCTTTGGTGACCGTTGAGATTTCTGGAGTAGGAATTATTCACGACGGTTGGACACATGACGATGTTTTTCTCAATACTATCAAATTAGACAGGCAAAGGCAGGACTGGTAAGTTAATATTTTTCTCCGTTTAGTTACCTACTATTATATTCTTAAAATAGCAAAATATTATTTTTCTATTTTGGTACTTATCAGACTGAGATAACTTGTTAATGTTTTTAGGTGCCTTTGTATGGATGCCTTGAAGGACAAATTAGTTAACACAGAAGATGCCAAGAAAATGTGTTTCCGGATTCATAAAATAAGGTATACAAAACTAAATATTTCCTCAGAATTAATTTTAAAATGTAATAAATTTCATTTCATTAAAGTTGAATAAAATAACAAGCTCTGCAAAATTGAAATAAATTTTACAACAAAATTTAATTTAATAATTCCAGAATGGAGTTTGAAAAGCAGTTTGAAGACAAAAAGTGTCACTTGGAAGACCGGATCAGGACCGCTTCGATTGGCTAATTGTTAATTAATTTGTAAAAAAAAAAAAAAAACATTTGCTCCTGTAAATAAGTTCATTGTTATGTCTCTAAAATAATGAATAATATTATTATCAGTAATGAATACAGAATGACGATGTAACAAATGCGTATATGAATGATTTAAAAACTAAAAAGTCTGAAGTTTCCAAAAATTTTGCAATTCTTCCGTTAAAAATACTGTAACGGAAAAAAAATAATTTAAAAAGAAAATGCTTGGAATTTTTTTGCTAAAATAAAATACATATTACAAATCATGACATTGAAATTGCAACTTGGAAGATTAATACCTAGAAACCACGCAGCTAGTAAACACCTTTGTGGAAATATTCGTATATCATTTAATTTGATTTAATAAGGACATAACAAAATGAACTTAATGTCAATTCACCCAGAAGTTTAAAACAAATACAAGAACAATAAAAATTCGAGTCTGTGGCTACTGAAATGCAATACTTAACGTAAACAAGACTAGACTCTCTTCAATATTCTTCTCTGTATGATGAAAGGATATCGAATATCACTAAAGTAAGAAGTCACCCTTTAAAGTTCAAAGAATGTTTTATGATTTATCTGCACCAACGTTCTATTATCATTAAACAGAACCAAGAGTATAAGAATATTAAATTAACGACTATTAAAATGCTGAAAAGTCATGTACAACCTTATTATAGTCTAAAAATATAGACATTGCATCACTCTTTGTTCAAAACGTATTTTGGCAAGGCTACGCTTAAATAATATATAGAGCATCTTAACATCTATCGCAAATTGCATATCTTATCATGCATTTTCTCCAGTCTTAGGCTATGTAAACCATGGAAGTTAGTTTTACCGAGTCTTCAGGCACGAATACAAATGCTATAGCCACAATAACCAGTTGACTAATTGGTAAGCAAAATATCAACCTCCTCTCTGAAGCCACAACTTCAGAGAATCTACAAGTTCTTTAAAGCCAGAAAATAAGTTTCTAATCCAAAATCAGACAACTCGTTTCGGTTTATTATATATTTAAAGACTAAAGGTTAGTCCTAATTAAATCCAATCATGGATAAAGCTTGTAGAAAAAATTGTTTTGCCTGGTCAGTTTTTGGGATCCCGTTCATCCTCTCGGTTTTTTTCGCATCGTATGTAATCTATCGAGCCTACGTCGGAAGTCAATGTCAGATTAATCCTGGAGCACCACGATCTAAGAAATTGGTTGAAACTTTTGAACTCCAATCGATCATGACAAAAGCTGATATTGACAACAATGAATTTACATGTGTTGACACAAGCGGTAACGGTTGTTACAGCTGTATGGCTAATTTCAACCATTTAAAGAGGTTGAAATACCAAGATGCTTTTTCAAAATCAAATTCCATTCATTACATTAAGGAAGACACTAAATTGGAATTTACAATGGGTGCCCTTTTCTACAACTCCAACCTAAAGGTTTTAATGGAAGGCTCCAATGAGAATCCATTTGACTTGCATTCAGCTAACTGCAAATCGACAGCAACTATCAGTATCGTGGACTCTGACGGTGATTTCAAGAACATTCGCTACAATTTTACTCAAGGTCCTCAGTTGTTATCTAAGCTGGACTCCAAGTACAAATTCAAAGAATTCAGCAATTGGATGAGAGTTGTTCTTGGACTCAAATTCCTCAGAATTAGCGTCAAGATGGGATTTGGTACCGATTGGCCATTGATCACTGCCCAAATTTCTGCTTATGGGGAACGAGCTGACTATGGAACCTGTTTAAATCTTCACAGTTTCAGAGAAGGGCAAACCAATTGGTGAGTTTTAGACTTTCTTTAACATTTTTAGGATTAATTAATAATAATAGTAAGATAATGAAAGCATGCATCTGTCCAAGTGTTTTAGTTATCAGGGTAATATATATTTTAAATGCAGACTCATTTTTTCTTTGTAATATTGATTCATATGTATTTGTAATCTTCCTCAAGAATTATCGGTGCTTGAGTATAGGCATAATATTCACGTCTGAGTTAGTGAATGTGTCAATATCCCTGAATTAACTCGACTTAATTTTTTTCTTCTAAGAATTAAGTGTCAGGTTTTTGCGAGAGTCCAAATGAAATCAGCTATATTTTTTATATTATTAATTAAACTGGTGTGCATGCGAATTGATCTGCAAAATAAATATTTCCGTTTATTTCTAAAAATCGACTGAATTTATTCTTCAGGTGTCGGTGTTTGCAGACTTTGAAGGATAATCTTGTCGAAGGGAAAGATGTGAACGAACTTTGCTTCAAAGCTCTGGCCATAAGGTAAACAAAATTAAAACTGTTAACTTTAAGTATAATTTGAAATAGAGAATTAACCTGAAAAATAGATTTTATAGTTAAGTTAATACATGTTTGAAGAAAAAAAATTGTGAGTAGAACAAAACATTTTTCATGATTTTCTTCAATTGCTAAAATATTTTTTGCTTATCACTTGGCTGAAGTTGGCTGTGTATTTGATTTTTTATATCTAAAATCAAAAAAGTTATTCCAACTGTGAAAATTGTAAATTGGTTACCTGCTATTTTATACTATTTTAGAAAAACTCTTTATTTCCGTATGGTTTTTTAAGTTAAAAAAAATTAAAAGTATTATTTTGAAAACTTTCAGGACTGATTTCCAGATGCTGTTTAATGATGACTTATGCGCTTTGGAGAAAAAACTTGCTTGCTTGTCAACTGAAGATTGATCCGATTAATCTTCAGATATTTTGCCAACAATGGACATCTACGATATTTATATTTGCATAATTAGCATTTGCATAATATATGTACGAGAGATATACATAATTTTCTTAAGGTTGTATTCCATTTGATAATCTTTTAGAAAAATATTGTAGATATTTTTTTTAATTTATTTAAGTGCGCTCTACTAAAGTTAATTAGTTACATTCAATGCTTAGGTAAATTTTTTGACTTTTTAATACTAAAAATGCAGATAACTATTTGTAAAAATAAACAATTCCTTAAGTTAACAGGTCTTCGTTTAACAGGATTTCTTTGAAAAGTTCTCAACTGATAATAATAACTCAATAATTTAAGTTGACAGTCCATTCATTTTAACCAGTTTTCATACTTTTTGAGAAAACTATCAACGAACACCTATTACAATTTTCAGATCTCTTAAGAGCTGTCTCTTGTGAGTAATCTTATGTCAAATAAATAAATAATTTAGGCTTAGGCTTACCATATCTGTAATTTTATTATTATCATATTAAATATTAGTTTGTTGTTCGATTATAAAATGTTTGTTGTCTTGTATTCAATGTTAAAAATATACTTAATTACTTAAAAATATACACGCACGTTTAACTACCGGCTTAAGGAAACTTCAACGATCTTAGATTTGAGACATTTGGTTGTTAAATATGCTTAAATATAATTTTACACTATTATAATGGCAATTAAATGCTTTGTCTTTTGCTTGTATGAGAATAAACGCTAAATATTATTATTCGATGACGTAACAGGCTGCAGTCTTTTAAAAAAATTAATGATTTTACCGGCGATTAAAATAAAGAATTGCACATTATTTCGCGAACTGAGTTCATTAAAAATATTTAGGACTATTCCCTTCTCGTAAGATAAAACTAGGTAACATTGTAAACACTTTAAAATAACCTGCAACTTGTTTATAATTAGACATCAGGGATATTCGTGTATATTTATATCTCTTATAATATCTCTATAATCCCAGAAAATTAATAAAAACCATCCAAGAAGCACTTTATGTTGTACTAGGCACTA
>JAQGBQ010000090.1:0-43255 GCA_034698485.1 Vertagopus arboreus
TTGGTTATTAGTTTTCAACCATTTCGCAAGTTTCAGTTTATTTTTCAGTGAGTAAATAAGGATTTATGAACCTTGTACTAAGGCTTTTTTAGAGTTTTCATCTCTCAAACTCCACCAAACCACTTGACAAGACCAAACCAGGCTTGGCTTTGCTACATGAAAATGAGTTGGGATTGAATTCTACTCGGCTGTCAAAGCCATTTGGTCTAGTTTTCTGCTTTTGCTTTCAAAATTCATTAAAAAAAATTCTCATCGTTCCATCCGGTCTGAAAACTAGGTTTAGAGATATGTTTGTAGATTTTTATCGTGTGTTTGCATTTATTCCTAAAGTGTTTAGGAACTCTTTGAAATTGAATAGAAGTACAGATGCTTGAGGAAAGTATTCTGGAATTTGTCATTTTTGATTTCCTAGCTTTCTTTTGATCTCAAAAGTAGATTACCCAATAGCTAGGCTCGAGTCCCATTTGCAATTTAGTTTATATTTATAATCAATCATTCGTACAACACACAAACAAATAGTCATTTTGTTAGTAAAATCTCAATGTTTTTCCTTTGTCATTTGTTGCTTCTAAAATGTCAGTCGCAAATAAACGGATTTGATGATGTAAAAAATCTAACGTCGGAAATTTCTTTGAACGGAAATTATTATTTTTTGTCGGTCGCTTTTTATATAACTAAGCTTTCACAAATTTTGCCCCGGGTGGTTGGTTACTCAAAGTTCAAAATCCGTGTCATTGCCATATCTCATTGCTTTTCCAGGACGAAAGCCCCAACTCAAACTTTGTCCTTTGAAACTTTCAATCTTTCTATAACCAGTTAAGCTATAAACCGTGTACAAGGAAACTTCTAAAGAGTTCCAAGTGTACTAATGAAATAGTTCGAGGATGTAAAGGTCATTTTTGCCAAAGGATTGAGAAAATATCCTTTACTGCTAAGTGGCCTTTCAAATAATATTCTGTACATGAGCAAGTCACTTAACCTATGACATTTGAAATGAGATGTATTAATAATACATAACCATGTTAAATAGCCCACCTTAAAATAGAACTTTGAAAGTGCTTCAAGGCGTATGTCATAAGAAATATAAATATTTTTTATAGGTACATAATGCAACATATAATGTGTTTTATAGCAGATCAGTCTCTCATCTTCGTTGTCCCTCATCTCGACTATATATTATGTATCCTAAACAAGCTCAGTGATTAATTCGAATCTGTCTTCGTCTGAAGACATTATATACTTACACAGATAAGATACACATAGAGCAAATAGAACGTCAAGTAAATATTATAAAGATTCAAGATCAAGAGGAACGCATCAATGATCTAGAGAAGACAGAAGCCAGTTTGGAGAGATTCTCAAAATCTCACTACGACCACTTCCGAACGACATTAGTATAAGCCATCATAGCCAACTTGTATGTGTTGCTACTAACTAGTAGTATTAACACAAACTGTTTTACTCTGTTAGAAATCCGAATGCCAAACACGAAATGCTATTTTTATCAGTTTTGGCAGCCGAACAAACTTTATTGGGTAGCAAAATACTAATTATCATTATAAGTACATACCAAGGAGGAAACCAAGCCTAGCTTTATACCATTATGGCCTTATGATTATAAAAAAACCTCACTTTTAACATTGCATAACCCAAGAAAAATATTTGCTTTCATTAAATAAGAACTAAATGAGTAATTATTTGGAATCCATAGTAGTAGTTATCATTAACTCTGGAACAACCCATGACATTTTCCCATTCACTAATTCCCCATCTACTATTTAGTAACGGCTGAACGACTTTAAGAACGAACTGCAAAGGCCGATTTACTACAAAAGTATCGAACTACTATAGTACAGTTTTGTATGCATAGTAAATACATCGGTGCACTGGAATTCTAGAACAGCAGAGTAATAGTAATAACACTTAGGTGAAATTATTTAGTCATTTATTTACACAAAGTAATTGAAATAGAGTCATAAAAAAGTTCGTTCATTCTAAAAGACGAATGACCAATGGGATGAAGCCCATTCGCTAAATATTGAATTACATTCTGTTCCCATTCAATTCTAACTAGTTAAGTATTTCCAGGCTCGCTATGTACTTTATTGTGCATTCAAGTTACAAAATACTCAAGTTGGTCACTTGAGTATTTTAACAAGTAATTTATTTCAGTTTAGCTTGGTCACTATTTTACTCAAAGTTACTTACTGGTAAAAAAAAAGATAAAAACATGTAGAGCACTGTACTTTTCTCTATAGATTCTAGGCCTGAATTCTATTAATTCTATATTTGTTCTCGGCTCCTCGATTCTGTTGTGTACACTTCTGTCTGTAGTATTGAAAACTTGGTTAGTTTTTATGGTCCAAGAACCAGAGAAAAGTATCAATAGATATACAATAGAAGGTAAAATACATTTATTTTACTTTGTCTCCAGTCCTGTGAAAAGATACAACTTTTAGATAAAGACTATTTGACGGTATTGGAGATTTAGTCTAGATTCGGTTACTTGTTAGATTGGTAGAAATGTACCACAAAGTGTGCATTATGTACAGGAAGTAAATCCGTTTCGGAAGTATATATGCTGCATACTACATAGAACAAGTCTATATATATAGTTCAATACAGAAGAAGAAGTAACCCATACAGAAAAAGCCAATCAAGTAAATCACAAATTGGCCGATCTATTCTTCCTCTGTGCAAAATTTATTACACCTTTGTAAACTTGAAACCATGAAACTGGCTTCGGGGTTTCGTATTTACGACTTTCCATTACACAAGAAAATAGAAACAGCCATTGACTTTGGGCAAATAGAATTGAAAATAACATTGGCTCTTGGGTCTTTGTCTTTGTGTGCTGATGTATGTGTTTATGAAATCCAATTCATTTAGAATGTTAGACGTGGGTGGTAGATTTATTTTATACATTGACAAATTGACAATTGTTGATTGTGTATTTAATTCTTTGAAATTGCATAAAGTATAAATGTAATTAATTATACAATTCAACAGGTACTTTGGAAGAAAAATTGAGGCTAAAATAGTGTTAGCATGTTCACATTTCAAGAAAGCGTACATACAAATTATATGTTTTTATTTTAAAAAAGAGACCAATTTCATGGAAAGGTCAGAATTAGCCGCAGAAAAACTGCCTTGCAATATATGCCAACAGGTAAGATAAGGTTTTTTGTACGAAGGGTCGTACATAAATTAGGAGATAAACTTAAAAACTTGTAAACAGTGAAGTAATTTAGCGATAACCATTATATTTTTAAGTTTTTAATAAAAAAAACTTGAAAGATGCATGCTCCTAAAATTTACTGCTTTCACTTGGGAGTAGGCACGTAACCCAGGCAGGCAGGTGGATTCTTCAATCCTTCAATAACATTTTGCTCCTTCCTTCTTTCTTTATATAATTTAGAAAACCAGGTACAGTCTACATTATATCATATTAGTGCTGGGAGGTTTGGGTTCTTCGGTAAGCCGTCCTTTCCTGTAAGTATATGACTCTATCAACTTTCCCTCTCCCTCTTTCTCTTCAAGTAGCCAGAGTCTATACACCTGATACAATGCTAGTAGTAGAAAGTAAGAGAAAAGTTGAAAGTAGGTTGTGTATTTATTATGTAGTATGTAGGACCCAACCACAGCACGCTACCTTGTCAATAAATAATGGCCAGGAATGAACAACGTTAAATGTGTTTGTAATAGTAGCACATAGTTCATAGTTGCTACACTACTTTCGGAGCAGTACTAAAAACTTAACTTAATGTTTATATGGAAGGAAGGTTGAGTTAACGAGTCAAGAACAATAGAAAATTGGAAAGGTGAACTCAAACTGGAGAGAGACTTTTGGTATGCATTAATAAAAACTGAAGAATGCATACACTATATATGCAGTAGTGGAAGTTGCAAAGAATTTCTGAATTGCAAACCCACGGAAGTACATTTGTAGTTTGCTCGTTTAGCAAATATTCCTCTTATTTTATATTGCTTCTTCTAAATATAATAGACTAATAGATGTTTGTGCTTTCTAAATGGAGGTGGAAGTCAAAACTTTTGAAATTTTAACGAACCTTTTTAATCTGTGTAATACCTAGTGTTTCGTAACTGAAGCTATACACAGCCTAAAAAGCAATTTATATTTTTGGGTAATTTGTTGATCATTTTTATGGTTTAGTTTCGAAATCAGTCAATGTGTAAAAAGTAATTAGTTTCTTGTAAATATGTCATAATATCAATTGTTAGAAAACACTACAGAATTTGTAATAAATATCAAAGTATGACTGAAGCGCAAGAAACCTATAGGATTTTTGGTCAATGTTATATGAACTCTTTCTCTTTTCCATCCGTTGGCATATTTCAATAGTAATTTATAATCCGAAACTTTTCCTCCCATTCTTGATTAAGACATGATTATGACGTCAGTGAGCTCATCTGGCTCATTTTTTCCTTGGGAAATGCAGAACAAGTGGGCAAAATGTAACGCCCCACATCATCAAAGAACATAAATATCTTCTTGAAGGGCTACATCCAACCGGGTTCATGGGTCATTTGACACAAACTAAATTTATTCTTAAGAAGTCTCGAGGCCATATTTACAGAATCTAGAGCTGTACCTTTATTGCAGTTTCTTTATCCTTTTGGTTTTGGCATTAGGTTATAGAGAAAGTTATTCTTTGGGTACTTTATGCTATATTTTAACATTAAATAGCAGTCTTTTAAAAAAATCCTTCCCCGCAGTCATTGCACCCTGGTCATAGACCAGCCAGACCACAACAAGCCAAAAATATTTCAACCTTTCTGAGACTGAAACGGAAACAAGGAAATGAAGAAAGGTCACGGCTTGTCCAGTTTATTTCAAACATTCAAACCACGAACCAACAGGGTATGTCATACGTTCTACGTTGACGATTACAATCTTGAATCTCCATGCTCTTTAGGTTTTGCACATTCGGTTCAGTTGGCATTATAATATTAATATTTAATGTATAGCATGTAAGAGTAGTAAGTGTACGTGACTATTTGTTAAAGTAAAATTTAAAAATTGCATGCAACCCGTAACATACATTTATTATGACGATTGATTACATATGGGTACTCCAATGGGTGGTTAAGTCTGTTAATAATTGTTATGGTTTGGGTGTTGCGGTGACGGTGACAAAATTGATGCAGATTTGATTATGGGTCGACATCCGGGACAATTACTTTCTGGATATTAGCACTACACAGAAATTTATAATTCGATACAAAATGCAATACTGTTCACACAATAGAATTTGTAATAACATTTCATGTACTAAAGAAACGGAGGGTGCATGCGGGGCTTCCAAGCTACAAGATTCAAGGGCATTTTGGATTATTATAGGCGGCTCAAGGTAGTTATTACCGAGACGGAGTCTAGAATTTTGATAGGAATCTGTCAGTAATTCATTTTTCTAATTATTATTACAGTATTATTTTGTTCAAAGCTTTGTATTATTGTCGAGCTAAACCCTGTGATTAAACTATGATTGTTTTGTCCCTTGTTTCCGGTTTTCTTTAGTCTTTCCAAGCATTTCACTCCGTAGTAGTTGCATTCATTCACCACTACTCTTATTATGATTTGCAAGCTGTCAGAATCAACGAAACACCAACAATGAACCAGCAACCAGTAGCAAATTCAGGGCTGGATATTTCTATTTTTTGCATTGCTTTCACAAATAGTGTATGTATAGTATTTAGGCAAGTATTTTCTAGGTTTGTTGTAGTGAAAATAATATGGCCAGTAAATAATTTGCCTTGATATACATCTGAACATTGACCAAGTTAATAGTTTGTTTACTTACAACTTATAAATTGATACGTAAAACACCCGCATGCATTTATGTACCTGCTAAAGCGAATCAAAATACAGGTCGGACCTGTTTGAATTACAAAATCGTACATATATGTCAAAAGTGTGAAGCACTCAAATTGTAAACAAGTTAAGATTAATATCAAAATGATAATTTTCTACCAGCCAAAGGGTTTTTACTACGGATTAATTTTTTTATAAAAAATATATAATGTAAAGATTTCAAAATGCTTTAAAACTGAAGATTTGTAATTCAGTTGTACTTTACATACTACGCAACCCTTAAAGCAAGACAGACTTCAATATAAAAAAACATATAAAACGATTGAGACTTTATATTTTATATGAACCGTTCAAAAAATAACGCTTATGAAGGTCTGACTAAGCTCCTTGGAAGTTGCAAGGTTTTACTTTTTTACAAAGATTCGATGATAGAGGAACAGCAGCAGAAGCAACAGAAAGAGAGCTGAATTGAGATTTAAAAGAGTTGAAGACTCGAGAGTCAAAACTTAAATCTAAAGAAGACTAAGACCGTGTGTATTTATTTCAGGAGTAAAAACATGTACGTCTGATAGTGGTATGCAGTTTCGAACAAGTTTCAATGTATGATGGTTTGGCGTGTATGTTGTACTTTAGATCAGATAGAACCTGTGAGTTTATAAATAGTCGGGGAACAACATGGATCCCCAGCGTAATTTTATAATTTTAATTCACTTCTACATAGTCGTAGACAAAAGTTTTGCATTCATCCACTTTCTGTATAATACAAATATGTACGATGGTGGCGTGGCGTTTGAGAATAAAATTCGTAATGAGAACAGGTCGGCTTCTTTTGATACTAAAATCGATTTAGAAATACAGCAAAGACAATGTGCAAAGAGATAAGTGTTTTGAGCATTTAAATACTTCATTTTTAAGTCTAATTCAGTAATTTTTTGCTATACGCCATACTACCAGTATGATTAAAATTGAAATTGAAATGCTAAAGCTTGATTAATCGAACAAAAATCATTGAAAGAAATTGATAATCGTCTGGCAACTAACTTTTTTTTAAAACTAAATCTAATTCTAAAGCAAATTAAATCTTTATTCTATTTCACATTCATAGAATGTTTCACTAGAACGCTTAGAATTGTGGCTTGTTATCAAAGCCCTTGACGTATAAAGAGCATATATTTCTACCCTCTAAAATCTTATGTAAATAAATCTAACTGTTTCATATTTTCAAAAATATCATCCAGTTCAAAATAAACATCTACTTTTCTCTTAAAACAAAGACATAAACCATTTATGAAGACATTAGATCCTAAATCCTAGAAAACCGTAGACCGCAACCACCCAACCTTGCATAGAATAAATTAAGTGTAAATCCCTGTCATTTTCAGTCACACGTGGATACAATGCATCACTAAAAGAAACTACGAACTACTGTATTAAATTACCGATATATAAAAAGATGCATCTAGAATTTTGATACACCGAGTGACTATAATATTTTCCTAACTGTTCCACATTCTCAAGCTATTATAGACAGCCATCAGTATAAATTATGAACCGTATCATACATATTATATATTATGTCTTCTGTGTGTCTTTTTTAGCTAATAAAATCTAGATAGCTTCATATGGTAGAGGAAATCGTTCAAATAAACGGGCTCATTTTTTCTCTACTCGTTGAATTTTGTTAGGTTTCTTGTGTCGTGGATGGAAATCATGGAATGAATCCTATTTATTATCCTCTAAGAGGTATTAGGCTGATTTGCATTTCATAAATACATCCTTTACTTCATGCAATAGAGACACTCTTGTCATTATCATATTATCACTTCCTAAGTTTCTCAAGTTAAGTAGTAATGCCAAGTGTAGCATTTTATTCGTTAAAGTAACCATTAATAAATAATAAAGAACTAATGTCCTTAAACCACAACCAGTAAGTATTCTTACATAAAGAATTAAATACGAACAACTTTTCCCTTTCTTGTAATAAGATTCTTTTACTCTTAATTAAGTTATTAAAATTGGAGATAATAAAAGTAAAACCGCTTTTTTTATCATGAAATCACTACAAACATTTGGTTGGAGACATAAGTTAAAGCAATGAAAAAATCATAAACGAATCTTTTTAAAAGTTATCTAAAAAATGTTTTTTGTAAATATAAAGATTTTTTAGCATCGGTTGGACAATCTCAGTTTCATAGTCCACTTATCTTGATGAACACTATAAACTATTTTATGTGACATATTGCCCAACAGTTTACTATAAAACATTTTTTCAACACATTTTTTACGGGGATGCATTTTATATATTCAAATGTTGAATAAGAATTTGAGTAACATACCTTTTATTTTGATTTCATTAAAATTTGTTACATCATTCCCAAAATATTATATGATGGAGCTATTCATATAAAAAATGCTGCAGGAAAACTTTTACTCCTTCTTGGTTCTTGCGTTTCAGAGCTCAAAAGCAGATAATTAACTAAAACTAAAAATCCACTCATATACGTTTATAGTATTTTTCAAAATGTTGAGTGTTGCTTGATCCTGTGTAGTTTAGATTTTTCTTGTATCTTATATATTCAATCTCAACTTGTAACAACAACGCTTTTTTAATGAAAGCAGTTACAGTCAGTATGTTATTAATAAAATCAGCTTAGAAATGCCGAATAGATATTTTTGTCACATAAGTTTAATACATAATCACATAAAACATATTTATGTCACACTACACGGATATGGATTTGGGAAAGCGGAAGATTTCGGAGTGTCGAAAGTCGAATCGTTGTCAAGTCTATAATTTTTATTAACCGTACAAAGGAAACAAGTTCAGTAGAGTATTTCCATTTCCCCTGTGGTTTATAAAAATACCTGTAATTTCTAATTCTAATTGTAATCTCGAATAGGTAGGTAGAAAAACCAACTAGACTATTCAATTTTGCACAAAAGTCGTTCACTATTTGTTGTCTTACATGTTTATAAGATTTATTTAACCCCTAGTTCTCTAAACTTCTAGAGTTCTACTACAAGGGTCCTAGATTCTAGATTACAAACTCACTCTTCCAAATGTTTCATATTTATGCCAAATACTAAATAGAAATGAAACCTCTGAACACCAAACTCAACCGAAGTCAAGTCTGAACTGAGGTCGGAGCCGGGGGGAAACGGGTAAAATAAGCTGCCAGGTTTGTCCCGTATCAGTAGTCGTCTATGAGTTTGCCTGCTTATTTCAACATTGAATAGTTCACAGTTTTCTTGTCGAATGCTTATATGAAGGCTTTTTCTCTGTCTTTCTTCGTAGATATAAACTAAAATATATATATGCCAACCAAAGCTAAAGAAGACTTACCCGTTGCCCGGTTTCGGGTTTTATAAAAGGTCTTTACATGATTTTTGTGCTCTGAGTTCGATATGAAAATCCCTTGTTGTTTTCTCTTTGCTACTACTTGGTAGTTAATAGTCAGTAGTAAAAAGTCTGGAATCGGTGGAAGGTGTCGTTATTTGTTGTAGTAGTCGTAGTAGTAGTACTAGTAAGTAGTAAGTAGTAGTGTTCATCGTGAGGTTTTAATGCTTAATAGTATTTAGGAGAGACGTCCTTTGTTTTGCATGTAACGACCCAGTTGAATAATTTTGCACTATGCTCTTGAGTCTTGATTGCAATAGAGTGGATCAGTTCTTGGCTGACTCTCAAGGACTAAAAGGCTAAGGTCTTATAGTTCAGCTTGGTTGTTTGCAATATGAAAGCAAAGGTGTAGGTGTTTGACCCTTTGATTCAAGAGATTATAGAAAATTATAGGGATAATCGGTTTGACTGATGACGCCTACGAACTGGCCATAGGGGGTCTAGGATATGGTCAAAGTTTCTGTTTGGCTTCCCATTTACAACAAAACTTTTGAACCTTTTGTCATTTGTTATCGACATTTGACAGATATTATTATTGGGCAGCTGCGTTTAGCCGTCAAGGTGAAAAGCTTGATTGCATTTTGTGATTGATAATGATGAGTAATGAAAAAATGTATTTATTTAGTCTATCAATGTATATAAAATTTAATACTAGAAAGCACATCTGGGTTAGAATTGAATGTGGAACTCGATCTGACAAGCCGCAAAGAAAACCCACGGAAACCGAAGGACCCTGTAATGGTATTTGCGGCCCTTTTGATAATTAAATTTTGAATTGTATTTCAGATACATTTATATAATATTGAAACAACTAGATGTACCTATATTGTGGTTGCCGGGATTGGTATTCCCATGATGGAATTGGTCATGGGTTTTATTTTATACCTGCCTGGTGAGATTCCAAAATAATTAGTTGAGTTTGTTCGCTAATTTAATTAGTTTAGAACGACATGTGTCGTATGCTGGTTCCACTAGAAATATTTATTTATTTTTGTTAGATTTACAATTCTAGCAATTATGAATATCCGGATCGCTTATCAGCGTTATTTTTTAAAATGTCACTTGCTTTAAACGGATTTTTCAGTTATCGTTTTCAAACGAGTTTATGAGAAATCAGCTTATGTGCAAATTAAATTAGTGTCTACATACAACGAATTAATCCGGGGAAATACAATAATGAGCTGCTAGTAATTCCAAAATTAAATTGTCGTAATTAGTAATCAATTATAGATTGTATCATATTAAATATAAACATGTGCCTACATGCATGATATCATTAATCTTATATACTAGTATTTATATACCACGTCTCTACAAACCGAATTAGCTTAGCATTTGATAAATTGAAAGGTTGGTCGATTTCTAATTTTCCCTAAAGGATGATTTAATTTTATATGGTCTTGAAAGTTTCTTAGGCAGAACGATTGCTACAATAAACAACTTATATAGCCACTTATAGTGATTGTCAACAACTTACGCAATATATTTACGTGTTTTACTCGTCTAAATGTAGATTAGTTTAAACACATTATCATTTCATGATATGTCTGAACCGCAAATTGTATTATCAGATTTGCTATTTCAGGATTTTAGCCAATTTCGAAATTACACTGAAATTGTGTTGAAAAGTGTGACAAGAAGGAACATTTATTGATCAGATCAGAATCCATCATTCGAGTAATTTAATACTTCAATAAATAATAGCTCAGTGCTGCTTATCCAATCTACATTTAAAGTGCCTGTTCTCATCGACTTTCCCTGTTCCCTGTTGTTATACGTAACAATCAGCAAAACCTTCAAGTTTGATTTCCGCGTAAAAAAATCCAGAGTGGCAAATTCTGACGTAACGTATTTGGTAATAAGGTGTTTTGTGTTTTCCAAATGTTTCGCAATTTCAATTTCATGGCGATTACCTGACATGAGCCGGTTAACTGTCTTCCAGAAATGGCTGGCTTCTGAATATCATAATGAACAACAATGAACAATAGTTGCATTAGAAAAACATGTTCATGATTATGCATTTGCATACTTTGAGAAGGAAATGATGAAGACAATAACTTTAGCCTTGATTTTGATCATAATTGTAAGACATTATACATATAATCTTCAGTGGAACAATTATGTTTACCTACAGGTGATAATATTGTTTAAAATAAAGGAACTTTTGAATTAAAAAAAAAATATTCAAAAACTTTCTTAGCTAGAGAAGCAACATTGTAAAATTTTTTGAACTAACTTATTTACAAAGAGATAACGAAATACGCCCACAAGCCAACTTGCAATTTCTTCTTTATCGATTTGTTAGACATGAGTTAATCTAAATTCAATTTCGGAAGATGTTCCACTCCCAACAAGAGCAAATTTAAAATTTATGTGTCACAAGTAGCAGAAACACCTTCAAACACTTTTAAATTCATAAAATATGTATTTAGGTCATTTTTTAACTCTATAAAATTAAATCCCGATCTAGTGCAAATCCCTCGATAGAAGTAAGTGTCTTTTAAATAAATACATAGTTGATATTCTATCGTAATGAATTTTGTTTTTCCTCTTTTAGTTATATTTACTCATTTGGTGCGTGAGATTAATTTAACTAAAATGTAGATAGGAAGAAATTTGAATTATGGTAATGAAGGCAGAGACCATAAAAGGTCACTTTTCAATATTATCACTTTCTAACAAATATTAAACTCAGTATTTTTTTCGTAAAAAATGGTTTACCATTTTAGCTTAAGCTAAAGATTTAAGATTTGGAAGAACATGCCCAAATTATTTTGTTTTGGAATCTAAAGCATTTTTTTAATTATCAAACAGGATGTCCTCAACTAAGGAGCTTATAGTAACTAATATGGGAAAAGATTCACTTTCAGTAATTAATTTACTTTCAGACAATATTTGATTACAATGGGTCATTCAACACCAAAATTCATTCATAAATTCCATAAAAGTGTCAAAATCAAAGGACTTTTAATCGTTAGCTAAATAAAAATGTCACACAAGGTGTCAACGAACAAGAAATTAGAAAATTACAATGGGTCACTCAACACCAAGACTAATAAACTTTACAAAAGTGACAACTACAAAGGACTTTTAATTGTTGTACCATTTTTGCATAATTTATATCAAAATAATTGGAAGGAATTTACATTAATCAAACAAAACCTTCAATTATATAAGTCAGCGTTCAGCATTATCTCACATTCTTAATCAATGTAAATGGCTTCTGATGGTTATCTCCCATGCTTAAACTATTATCTCATCAAGATGGATAAAATGCGATATCACTTATATCACGAAGGGAGATACGACAGTCTCAATTTTGCTAAAATGCTAATGCTAAATGGTAGTACAAAATAGCAATAAGTAAACCTAATAAATTTTATTTAACAAGAGCCTTATAGTCAACTTCAAATGACTCACCTGTAATTCTACATAATATGGATATGCATTCATCACAGCCAACCCAAGCCACACACAACATTATGTACAGGTTATGGGAACAATATGAACAAAATCAAAACAATGGGCAGATAACTTAGTATTAATAATACTTACTCGAAGCTAAAAATTACAAACCATAGCCCAAAAAAATGTATGTCTTTACTTTGTAAAAATGTTCCTTTTATTCAGGCAGAGGTGTTGATTCTCTGAATTCTGAATGGCATAGCTAGAATGGCATGAGATGAGAAAATCTGTAAAGGTTTGCAAGGTGATGGGAACACTTTTTGTGCGAATTTACTCTCATTTGCATCTCGACTTCAGTCAGGTAGGTTTGCTATTGTTGATATTGTAAGGCTTCTTTTCAAAGACTTCAAGACAGTTTTTCCTCTTTGAAATAAATTCCAACTAAACGTTGCTATTTATTATACATGGCCCGAAAAAATTACTCTAATTGGATTTATTCAAATCCCTTATTTCCATTTTAAATTTTACCTTGTCAATCTGCCTGATTTAATAACTTGAATATTTAATACTCGACAAATTGAAATGACAGAGGAATAAAATTCCAACGAGGGGTTGATTCTTCTATGCAAAAAATGTGAAGATTCTTTTATACAGTCGTAAGTTTTACCAATTTTCATCTACAGAATCGCACCGAAGTTTCTAGTGCGATTTCTAAGCAGAATTCGAAATGTCAAAAACTACACCCACGATGGGGGGCTTTCAGACAGATTCAATGAAATTATTTGTGTTACATTCCCATCACAAAACTCGTTTAGTATTATTACATTATAGTTACATCTTGTTAAGTGTTATCATAAGTCTAACGTTTAAATGTGTTTCCTCGGAGCCAAATCCAATAATGGCATTCCCCTCCGAACCTAGTGGAAGTTACTCCTTATTTCCCAATGAAGATTTAAGAACTGGAAAAAAGCTACGGTTTGATGAGGATTTAAATCGAGATAGAGATAGAGCTCCGTACAGAACTGGAGATCGTTACAGATCTTACCCGATAATGTTTGAAGATAGATTCCATCGTCCAGGTGATTACAATTATAGAACTAGGGAACAGGACACGAGGACACCCTATCTAGATTCCCTTAGGACCCGAGGCTCTCGTGTCTACTTTGATGATGACAGAACACGATACTCTTCATCACCATATGACCGATATCCACCTTATCCTAGTGATCGTAACCAATATCAAGATTACCAAAGGCCATCATTGCTTCATAGACCATTGAGCCCTGTAATTTCCCATCAACCACACAGACCGTTTCACCACCACTACCGTCCAGACGTCTCACCCGGTCCTAGTCTTTCGAAACTTCCCGTGGGTGCTGGGGACGCAGATGTACGGATTCATGTGTACGATCCTGCATCCAATTCTTTTGGAAATCCCAGGACTAGCGGAAGATTGCCTGGAGACCGAAACCGAAACTTTATCGAAACCGGAGGTCCAGGCCCAGATTTGTTTATAAACCATGATCAATATCTAGACTATCACAGAACGATTGCAATTCAACGAGAATTGGAATTCAGAAAATTACAAAAAACTTTAGGGAACAAGCAAGAAAATGAGCCGGGGTCTAAGAAAGTATTATTCTCATCAAAGCAACCCTTTGACATTGCTGGACTTGCCCCACCACCGGATCAAAGCGAAAAACACGGAATATCTATGAAGCCTGTTGATGTTGATGATATTGGCAAAGGTAAAATTATTACATTTACTGGGCAAGATGGTCGACTGAGCCTGGTAGGATTGAAAGACCCGAATAACTCTGAGCATAAGAATCCTGACGATGAGGTCAAGAGTGGAAATCTGCAAATTCATTCTAACAGAAATATTATTAATAATAATAATGATCAAAGTGGAGGAGGAACGGGACATGTTACAAGAAATAGACCTGAAAGTACTACTACGAATAGTGACGTAAACAGCAGTAATGGTCATGCAAAAGACGATAAGCTAGAAAGTGAAAACGCGAAATCTCAAGTGACACAAATTCCGCCTCAACAACATCAACAGCCAAAAAATTTCATCTCCAAATCGGGAAGGCAGTTGGTATATGAAAGGCCTACGGCTGATTTTAATACAACGCAAAGGACAACTACAATTGCAAATGATGGTGCTAATAGTGACGGAAACAGTAAAAGTGGTGAGGGTAACAACAACAACAATGGCCTAAGGAACAGTAGAGCGGATGGGACGGATTTTCAATTGACGTCAAGTAATAATGCTGGCCAAGCATTGCCTCTTATTCAGGCCGATACGAATGGATTCGTACCGAATGTTCCTCTCTTTCTTCCACTCGCAGGTATGGAATATTATTGAGTTAGTGTAGTCTGGTAATAAAGCTAATAATATTTATTTACATCAACAATCCACTGCCCATTATAACTTTTGAGGGACTTGACAAACACTTACTTCGAACCATTAGGTCAAAAGGTTGTCTTTCAAGTGCCAATTAGTTTGATTGACGATGGAATTTCCAGCCTTTTGAGCACGTTCAAATCGCATGTTTAAATGATATACAAAATCCCAGTCTGATAATCCACAAATATTGATCTTGAAGGTTGACATAATCTTAAACTTTTATGTCCCAATCCCTGACCATATTGTTATTTTATTCGACACTTTAGATCTAGATTTTGCATTCATGATTCTATGAGCAGATGAACATGAGGCAAAACAGCTATGTAAAATAATTTATGAAGCGTATAGAGATGTGCACATAAGTACATAACAAACTTCCTTATGAAATAGCCACCTCTATCATTTAATCGTAAGTATCTCATCTATTCTCAGTGTTGAGTAATTAAACTCTTGGTTCATTTTATAAGCCTGATCTCATACAAGTATATTAAAACTGTAGTAACAACTCTAGTTTGTAATCCAAGATTTGTTTCCATTTTATTATTATTGTTCTGCATGCGTTCCACATGGCTTCCCTTGTCATGTATGTAAGGTTGCGTTTTATTTGTTGGTAGGTTACTACTATCAAGCTACTAAACTCAGTAAAAGATCATAAAATATTTTGTCTGATTTCATTATTTTCTCACAAGTAATTCCAATAAAATGATTGAACCATAAGCCAAACGCATGTGTGTCTGTTTATACAGTTTACACATGAGTAAAAAACGATTAAATTCCTTGTCTTTGAAAATGTCAACCTTCAAAGTTCATAAAGGGCCAAGCCCACAATGTTTACGATACCATGTAGCCACATGCATAATTTTTTTTATTTAAATAAATATATAATTTTTATATATATAATTCCGTTTCCCATTCCCACCCATTATTATACTAAGGTAAGCATTAACAATGGGATAAGAAATGACAAAAAATTGAACCGAAGACGACAAGAGGATGAGAAAAATTAACTTTGACCCTGAAGACAATAATGAAAAGTTGTAATTTGCTTTAAAGCTATCAAATACATATTTTGGTTTCAATTATTATTATTATTGTGCAATTGCTGGTCCTGGAAAACTGATTAAAATATTTTTTTCGTCACATTTCATAAATAATCTAAAGAATTTGCTTATAAACAAATATTGTAATTAAGTTTTGAAAAACTTCGAAAGACGTATATCCACTTATTCAAATTCACATTTTACAATTGCGGAATTTCCTTACTATTTTTTTAAAATGTTTTAAAGTTGAACTTAATATATTTTTAAGGTTAGATAGTGTATATGTCTTGTTCTATTTTACAATACGTTTCGAAGACATTTAATCCAAATCCAGATTTGGTGACATTTAAAAAATTATTATTCATTGAGGTAGATAAAGTTGACATGAACAATTGGTCAATATTGTCAACATTCCAATTAGAAGAATCTTCCAACTAAAAAAACAATAAACAGTAGCAAGTACATATTTGTTTTCTTCTAATCTTCGTTTTGTAGACAACCATGAGTAAAATAAATCACATAATCTTAGCTATGTACATTGCACCATATCGCATTTTTAACTGCTTATTCAATTGATTCGATAACAGAAACTGTTTACTTTCCTACATTTACTTCCAAGTATTTTTAATATAAAAATTAATCTATAATCATTCCGGACACGCCAAGAGGATAAACAGTTAACAGTATCATATATTTTTAGTTGAAAAACCTTTCATTTTTGCTAAGGGAAGCAAACGAAACGAAATGAATAAATGTGCCCAAAATTTCACACGTTACTAGTCCAATGTCAATATAAAATTATTTATGTGAGTCAAAGTCAAACCCTCGTAAAAAGTATTTTATAGTACAGTAACTTATTGTATTACATTTAAAAAAAATATACAAATCTATTATTTACACGCATTTTATACTCAGATGCTTCTCAAACTGAGCTAATTTAAATTAAGATGAATTCTCAATGGAGATAATTGCCCAGGACTTAATTGCTTTTAGACATTTAATCTCATGTTGCTCTCAATCCAAATTGCTGATGCATGGTAATAAATACTTCAATAGTATAAAACTGCATTATTATCTGCATCCTAGATTCTTAGCTTTCTGTGTTGTTATGTCGCAAATATCTTAATACTGAGTGTGATTGTGTGTTTATTTATTTATGCTAATGCTAATTTGTAATTTGAATAATTGTCTAAAACTTTGAATGAATAGCTTTTGCTGAAATTGAACCTCTCTAGGTGGTGAAATACCAAGGGCACCAACGACTCAACTTGGGTCCAAGGGCGATAAATCAGAATTGAGAACGGAAGTGACCAAGAGTAGAATTAAATCCAATACAGCTAGTAAAGTAGCGATTATAAAGCAGCAAGAATTGAAACAAAGGCAGAAGCTTAAACTTCAAAATAATTATAACCATCAAACAATTACAACGAAGCTTCAGAATGAAAATCTTCATGACCAACTGACCAAAACTACTTTTGCATTCAAGACGGCTGAAATTTCCCCCTCTGACACGCAAACCTCCTCCTTGAGTCGTTCTAGTCCTAGAATTTCTTCTTCTGAGACTAATTTCCGGATCCCTGTCTTACCCGTCATAGACACGGAATCGAAATTAGATTCCCCCTACTTAGATAATAATGATATCCTCGGCCCTACTAACAACGCACATGACGTATATAATTATAATAACATTGCGAACCAGTTCCCATCCCAGCCTCAGGATGATGGGCATTTTTCCCTTATCAATTTAAATAACGACCAAGTTGACATTCATGACCCTCATGGGGTTGATGGTGTTCATGTGGATGATCACCCTCTTCAATTAACTCCTCATCCTTCAGGGCCTTTGTCATCCTCTTCAGACTCCTCAGATCTTGATCACGGAGACTCCTTGCTATACCTCGGGACTAATGATGCCTTTGTTAATAAAACTTTTAAATCGCCAAAGGTCTTAGCTACAACTTCTGCTGCTGGTGCGTTAAATAATCATGCTGCTTCTAATAACTATATTAAAGTTGTTCGAGTCAAAAACCTTCAAGCTCCTGCTAATTTTAAAACAACCTTTGCTGCTACTAACAATAATAATGCTGCTGCTATCAAATTTAACTCTACTACTGCTACAACGGCTGACAAGACCTTATCATTGTTTATGGCTAAGAGGATGGACCCAAAGTCAAAGAAAAATTTACTAGTCCCTAATTACACAGCTTCGTCTCTTTTAAACCACAATTGGACAAATGCTTTCAAATGGAATGTAACTAAAATTATGGATAATCGATTAACAGAATCAAAATCACCAGCAGAAGTCAATGGGACCTCAGCTACACGAATCGTAGCGTCGGTAAAAGCTGCCCCATCATCAGCGTCATCATCAGCGTCTGCGACTGCTTCCACCCATCAGATGTCAATGAGTAAGGGTGTAATTGCAAAAGTCCATGCCCATGTTTCTCATTGTCCCAAATTACAAGCTCCGACCGAAGTAATTTGTGACATCCACATAAGAGAGAGTCATGGACATCCTAATCCACAATTGGTAAGTTTTCTTCAACTTTTTCCCTCCTTCAATATTTTAATCGATTGCATGACAATCTGAAAATAGTTCAAATTAATCTGTTCCTTGTTGTTGTGAATACCCGTGGCAAATTTAGTCAACTTGCAGTTAGAATTAGGTCGATCAATAATATTGAATGCATTTGACTGATTTCTTCTTAAGAGAACAACGACTGGACATGACACATGCAATAAATAGACCATTTAAATATTTTAACTTTGTACTTCCTTCCTAGTTCAAACATTTCTAGTAATTTGAAGTAAAGTTATTTGATTACTTTTACTTTGTGTTGTATAAACAGAGACTCATATCAAGATCAATTATTCATATTTTCATTAAAAAGCCTCCCAGAGTTGATGAAAAGCAAATATTACACACATGCAGGACATAATAATATCACAGCACACGTATTCCTGGTATATTTCTTCATTTCTTCACTTCTCAGAATTCATATGCACAGAATAAAGGCATCGATGCAAGACTGTTATGAGCATTTGGTACTGTAGTTAATTAATTTAATAGTAATAGACCCATTTATAATTAAATTGCTGGATAGATATTCTTCATTTGGAGTTAATATACCAGTTCTCAAATTCAGGTTAGAAATTTCAACAGATTCATTCTAGCATTTGATGGTTGCTTTTCAAACATGTCTTTTCGACAATTTCCGTAAGGCCAAATGACACACATTAGACAATTGGCTCAAATGTATTTCGCTTATTAAATTATTAATTATCACATTAAGAATTCATGATTGCTACCTTTGTTTCAAACTGGTTAAAAATAGTGATCAATATTTTCTTCAAAATAGCCATTAAAACTGTCAAAGTGGCACTTAATATCGTCACATTGCCTTACATAGTTTGTGTACATATTTAACGAATATGAATATGCGTTTTTAAATTTCACTATTTGCATCCCGTTTGGTAGTCGCATGTAATTTAAATAAGAGTAGTTTTTAACGATGTAATGGTCTGGTTCCTCCAAGCCATAATATGTTCTTCGTCTTTGCTGTCAAAGTTCACCTAAATATTTAAGTTATGAATGGGTTATAGTTATGAAGAGCTTAGTTTTATTTATCAAGTCTCTTAATTAATATCCTCGTAGTCTTGATATAGATAACAGGTTAAATTAAGATCTTAGATAATTATATGTGCCCAGACGAGTGTATCGGTTTGAAAATACTTGATTGTAGAGCATAGGCGTTATTATTATTATTTACATATGACACAGGGGTGTGTATATAATTATAGATATTTATAGCCTTGTGAACTTTTCTAGTTCGTTAGCTATACAAAACTTTGTCAAATTAAGGAAGTCATAATGAATTAGGGATTAATGTCATATAAAATTGAAAACTTTTTAATTTATTTTGTATTTCAAGAAATTTAAAATGCCTGATTTAAGATTTGTGTATTTGCGTCTAAGTATTATTTTTACCAAATTGAAATTTAACAAGTTAAAGGTAATTGTTTATAAATTGAAAACATAAAAGTTTTGAAAGACAAAAACATTTAAAATATGGCAAAGTTCATGAAACTAGAAATGAATAGCGCTGGTAAATGTTATGTAACATACCTAGGGCGAAATCAAATAATTCAATCTCGATTCCAAAAACTACAGTCGTCTTCGTAATATGATTGAGAGATAGACAGACAAACATACTTTGGGATGAAAGCATAAAAGTTGGATGGTCTGCATGAATAACATATTTGCATAAAAATACCTCAATATTTATTTACAAGTCAATCTTGTTCATACTTTGTTGTATAGTAATTATATTGAACACTATTATAAACAGACAAAGCAAACAAAACTCCGAATTTCTGTCCATTGAAGCAGATAAGGTAACCGGGAAGAGGTTCTGATTGTGTTTAGTTTGAAGTATTTAGGAACTTTCATAAATTCACAAGTTAGAGATGTTGGCGTCATCACCAAATCATGAAAATTCATGAATACATGGTGGTCTGGTTTTACCATAACCAAAACTCTTAAAACTTTGAAATATTGATGAAAGAAGTTTTCTGTATGCATGTTCATAATATACGTGAGAACATGGAGATGAAAGTTGAGCCCTCATTATGCCATGATTTTGTTTTCTCCGAAGATGAAGGGGACTTTCTTTAATAAAGGATGCTTTCTTTGATCTCTATTTTGACAGACGGTGGGTTGGCGACGAAAGTTTTACAACTCAACTCAACCGGACGTTCTTCTCGTGTTAAACAAGACCCAAGTGTATGATGATGATGATGATGAGAAAAAAAGTCAAGAGACGAGGAATGGTACTACCACCGATAGCAATTCAAGTACCTCTACAATTGCAACTACAACTATATACAGTTCCAGCGGTGACGAAGCTGACAGTGCCAAAAGTGAAAGCTTAGAAGACTTTCACGACAAGTTTAATGTCACATTAGCTCCAGGCATCTCCCCTATGCTTAGATCAGTACTTTTAATCCGTACAGTTGCAGCACCTGACACGGGCAATTACCAATGCGAGGTTTGCAACAAACTAAATATAATTATTATAGATTATTATATTTATGGTTTGCTAACATTTTCAATTTGTTTACAGGTTAGTGATGGGTTCTACACTCTTACATCGGAGACTTTGCTGTTTCTCTGCCATTAAGTATTAAAATCGGAGATTATTGAGAGGTGTTGACAAGCAAGATTACAAAGTATCAACTCAGTCATCCAGGAAAAGACCCCCGGTGGGACATAACTACATCTTCACAATAATGCGCTTGTTGTTGATATATGACATCAAAGAAGCGTCAAGTTGCTACAATATTGCTGCTTGTCTTCGACTGTCAAAGTGAACCTTTCAATTGGAACAGGATTTGCGTTGTATGGACATTGTGATGCATATTATTTGTAAATTTAAACTATTTTTTAATCCAATTTCCCAATCCAAAGTTACCGTTCAGTACTTGTTATTATTATAATAGTTAATTGAAGCCAGTGGTATTTAGTCCTGTACTTATTGTCTTGAATATGTTAATCATTTCTTTCTTAAATGTTATTTCTACCGAGCACACTCATACTACCAGTAATACTACCACGTACGTAATTATAAGTAATCTAAAGTCGAGTCGGAGAAAATCTTGTTCTCTAATGTTGTCACAGATAATGCAACAATAAATACAAATGTATTTAAAAATTCTGATTTCTTTCGCTTACAAAATGTAAATTCAATTTATTCTTTGGCCAGTTGGATTGTATAATTGCAACCATACCCCGTAAAAGCTACCGTTCCGAGAATGAACAGTAACTACCTTAAATACATAAATTCTTGGAATTCGACAAACTTTTGTGGGTAATTATTTAATTACCTATAAGTGTTCCTTTTAAATATCATCTCTCTTCAGTTTGGCTAATAAACTGATGTTTTCCATAATAATTAATTGAAGAAAATCAAAGCCGTAAAATTTAAGTAACTACAATACACTGGAAGAACGGAGAACAAAAAACAAGGTAATGTAAATGCATCACATCCGTTTACTGACAATAAAGTTAAAATTGTTCTAAATCTCAGCTCAACATAAATTACATGTAAATTACAGATTGAAACAATCTATATATTCGTAATAATCAGTGATGAAAGACAACACTGATAATACGATCTACAATATCATAATAGGAGTAAACACTGTAAACAGAGAGACGTTTCTAATCAACTCAAAGAAACAACTGAATGATGATGTTTTTCAAAAACCAAATCGAGTTGATACAGTCAGGCCAGTCAGCTTGCTTCTTCGAGTCTGAATAACTTTTTGATATCTTTGACTATTCTTTTCACTGAATCTTCCGAGTCGCTTTTACCTTCGATAGAGAACGAGTTTGATTTACGCTGAAAATCAATAAAACTCGGTTAGTTATCTGCAATGACTTAAAATGGTTGTTTTTTTTGTAATTTTATATATCACCTTTTCTTTAATGAGCAAACAAATGTGGAACCCCTTTGACTTTCGGTACAACGATGCGCAACCTCCAACGTCTTCAACGATTTGTAATTTACATTTTTTAGCTACTTTTGATAAAACCTGTTAAAGAAAGGATACAATAAATTTTAAAAACGCATTTTATACAATATACCGTTGTAATTGTTTTTTTTGGTCACATACCTTTTTAAAGCTGAGGTCATTCTGATCTGCAGGAATTTCTATTTTTTTCTTGAATTTTAGTTCACCCCCAGCCAGTAAATCTGCAAAATGCTCATTAGAAATTCCAGCAGTTTCTTCTAGCTTGGCATCCACGACGTTGTTATTATGTACGGCTTTTACAGGGTCAAGTTCGTCAAGTAAATCGTTGACATAATCTGCTCGATTTTTTGCATTTTTATCATTGCTTGTAGAAATATCACCGATAGGAATGTCTTCTGTCGCTTCATCAGACTGCGCCCGACCATTTTGATTAACCGCTGGAACATCGTTTGGATCCTCTATCAATAGATCAACTTCTTTCTCCATGGACTTTTGTGATTTAGTCTTATCTTTCTTATTATGCTTTTTATGATGAGATTTGTGTTTGCTTTCGGAAGACTTGGGTTTTGCATTAGACTTTTCAGTCGTATCACGATCTACATTATTCGATGCCTTTTTATCCTCTTTGAGATAGTGCGGATCTCCTGTCGTCCGTTTCGACGTTCGATGAGAAGGAGTTGGAATAGATTCACTCGCTTGAAGTGGACTGTAATTAATAAATTAACAATAATAAGATTGAATAATAGAAACACCTTTCAATCAATGTATATCGCTTACATGTCTAAATCAATATCAAGAGCACGGTGAGGATCATTTTCTGGCAAAGTGGATTCTTCGCCGTCGGATAATGTGGCACCTTCCGGCATTTCTATAGCGGTGTTTACCACATGTACTGTACCAGGCTCTTCTTCTTCGTCCTCTTCAGAACTTTTCTTGTTCTTCTTCTTTTTACTTTTACTTTTCTTGGATTTTTTCTCTGTTTTGACTTTCTTCTTTCTTGTTTCATGCAAGTATTTGTCTGAAGAGGCGAAGCTAGGGACTTGTAGAGCAACACTCAAATCCAATTTGGCAATTGGAGGCACCTCTGTTGATCCATTTTGTCCTTTCATTGGAGATTTGCCGACATCCTTCAAATAATGGGGGTTTAGATCTTGTTCGATTTTTCTACTTTCTCGTTGCTGAAAAAAGATTAAATGATTACTTATAATAATGCAAGATTGTATTTTATTTTTTTGAATTATTGGTTATATTTTGTACAACTTACCTGTGTCAGTTCTTCTTTCGTTGGTTCGTAAACTGGTTTCTTTTCTATAGTACCACCAAAGTCTCCTCCCTGATGTTTGACAAACACTTCTGTATTGTCCATCTGTTCTTCTTCCTCTTCCTCACTCTCTGACGGAGGATCATTGATCCAAACGTCGAGGTCAAGTCCTTCAGGAACAGGCACTTTCTTCTGAGCTTTGGCAGCAACTGGATTCAATTCGCTTTTGAAAGCTACAGCTAACTCGGCAGCAAATTCAATTAAATTGTCTTCTAATCCCTTAGATTGTACTTTCAAATAGCACTTTATAAAGTTGTGGAGAGTCCCAGCTCGTTCTTGTACTTCTAATTCTTCAGAAGATAAAAACACTTTAAGCTTTTCTTGAATCCCTGTAAAATCTATTGATTCACTCTCTGGTTTCGGTTCGGGATTTTCCACAGTCGTTTCTTCTCCTTCTTCTTGTACTTCACCATCAATTAAGTCGGCGGTTTTCTCCATTGTATCTTGAACAGTCTTCGGTGTTTTTAATATATAAGATAAGATTTTTAAACAGTTGTGGAGATACACTGACTGGATGTTGTGAGGTAATTGATTCACTCGGGGTTCCAACATTGCCATTAGTGTCGCAGTTGGATCTGGAAGAAACCTGTTCAATAATTAAAATCATTAATAAACTAATTGCGGGTCTATAGAGAATTCATAATCATTAGTAAGTAAGAAATGCTTGCTTACTCAATGTATTCACCACAGATCCAAGCCGCAGCATAAAGTACTTGAGTCATATTGGGTGCTCGACACGAGCCACCACTAAAACCGAAAATGACAAATGGATTATCTAGAAGCAAACTCATCTGCTGAACGGCAAATGGACGGATGGTATGTACTCGAACGGAAACATCAAGCATTTGGGAAGCCACAAGATCTCCATGACTCAATCCTTCTACGCGTGCTAGTTCTACGAGGACACTTACATACCTGGAAAATGAATAAATGCGATAATGATAATAATAACCTCAAACAATTTCCTTAATTTTGTATTGGCAGTTTCATACCATTCGAAATTCGTGATATGCTGATAATTATTCTGTGAGCAAATCTGAATAATTTTACTAAGCAGTTCATCACGATAAGTTGTTCCTTCCGCCTTCTCCATGTGAACCATTAGCTTTTTAACAATTTCCATGAGATTCTTCTTCCCAACCATTCCATATAGAAGGTCAAGAGCTCGCAATCGGATGGATTCATCTTTGTCATCCAAACATCTCATAACCAAGTCTTTGTGAGTTTGAACAGATTTCGGATGTGTAGTCAGGATTTTCGACATTGCAAGAAGACCAAGGTATTTCAAATTTTGATCCGAATCTTCGATTAGAATTCTCAGCTTTTGGACACATAACTACAAGACAAAAAGAATAAAAGAGTTATTTTTGTGAATAACGTCAACATACGCAGTTCAGAAAATTGAAAAAAAAAGAGTGTTTTACCTGAATGGAAGCGTTGTGATTGGGCATCCCAGTAGAAATCGAAATCAACACTAGATAGGAATCATATAATATTTGATTGCTCAAAAGCTTCACAAAAATTAAGTTATCTTTAATCATTAAAAAAATAGCTAACCTGCGATCACTGTATTAATGCACTCGTACAATAGGGACATGGCCGATGTGCTATTGTAACATGTAAAAAATATTAGCCTAATTTGGAACTTTTATAATAAACAGGCACTATGGATAACAACAGCAGTGGTGCTCAAGCCTACCTGTGTATCAAATTAGTAAGTGGTTCGATCAACTTTTTTCCTAAGCGTGGTTCCAAAGGGGTTAAAGCTCCAAACTGTCAACAAACAAAGTAAACAATAAGCCAGGAACATAAATGGGAAGTATTCTAATCAGAAATCTGAACTATTGCTCTAATAAATTACAGAATCACGACACATTACAGCATTAATTGACACAATTTTACCAACGTCACTTTAAAAACTTTTGCGAATACACATAAAAACCAAAATGGTCATTTAACTGAGGTCATATATAGCTTACAGCTCATCTACGAAAAAGTACCTCGTGATAATGTCAATTACAGGCTTGGCCAACTGCCTACCGATGTCCGGACAGATTAAAGTCAATCGTCCAAACTAAGGTAGAATTTGTACTCAATATTTTATAATAAAACTCAACCAATCGGCAGAAAAATTCTGTTTGATATGATTATTGAAATACTATAGAAAGGTGGTCAGAACATCCTGTCATGCAAATATTAATATATTTTACTTACCAGCTTTATTATTTTGATAAGCATCCAATTGTTGGTAGAAGACGTCATCAATTTGAAGAAGACTGGTGCAAGGCTAAGGTAATTCTAGAGGAAAATTATCATATTGGACATTAATTTAGGTTCGAATCTGTTTGTGTCACCAACCTATTATGTTTCAATTATATTCTACCTTTGGATTTTTTCTCGCTAGCTCACATATCACGTTAACAGCTGCAGACTGAACACCCGGGTCCGGATCTTCCAGCTTTTCTTTAAGTCGGGGGAAAGCTGGGCGTAGTGCATCCGGATAGGTCAAAAAAATCTTGTATAACATTAAAATCCCTTTCTTTCTCAAGTAAGGCTTTGTTGACGATAACTGTCGAAAATGAGTATGATTACAAATTGTTACATAAATTGATTTTGAATAACATATATTTGTTTGTGTATCTTACCAAAGTCATTATGTCATTAGCCAAATCTCGAGCTATATCTGGACTAACAAAACAAGCAAGTGCTGATAAGGCTACACCGGCTTCATATTGATTTTGACTACTTAAATCCTTTCGAATCATATTAGTTGTTAGCATGAGCATCTCCAGATCAGCGTGAAAACATTGGGAAGCTGCTAAGTAGCCTATCCTTTTATGAGTGAATTTTGATGAACTCATTACTTCTATCACGTTGAAACCAGCCCAGCTGATATCATAGCCCAACATTTGAAGCTACACAAAATCCAAAAATCGTCATTATAATTTTTAAATTCATCAAATTGAAATCTCCAAAAGAACGATAACTTACATATGCCAATTTTGCAACAGCATTTGCTTTCATCGAGATATTGTCTTGACGCAGTTCCACTTTGATTTCTTCCATACACTGAGCAATGTATTTGGCCTAAAACAAAAATTGTTAAATATTAGTTACCAAAAAGAAACTATTATTTGGTACCATTTTAAGAAACTATTAACTCACCTCATTATCTTTGTTGTTTCGGATACCTCTAACTAAATCACTCATATTTTTATCAAACATCCTCTCCAGATTCCCTTTTACTTTCTTTAGTGCCATCGTAAAATTTATAGCTCCAAAAGAAGCACCAAGCAGATAATCCCAATAATAATTTTCCAATCAGATGTTTGTAGGTCTGGTAGAAGTCAAGAGATTAATTCAGCACGTTCCGAAACAGTTGCAATGAATCAGATTAAACTACTTAAAGATTCCCAGATTGGTTTCAGATTATCAAAGCATTTGTCCATTACTTTTAACATTTAAAATCTGGTATTTGGATTTTGTACTTTAAAGAAGAACGCAGATACAAAGAAAGAAAGTGTGAATATTATACTTAGAATAGCTACTGTTGATAAATATAGTCGATTTTAAAAGTCCGATCAGAACAGAGGTGATAGGCAACTAGGTTTCAAACAGACAATGTGTGGTAGCGAGATATGTTCTTATTTCCAGATTTTTCCTATTCAAACAAATAAGACAAATTATTAAATTCCACGATATCAATTGAAAAATAATTCAGCTTTCTCTAACTCGAATGGAAAATCAAAACCTCCTACTCAATATACACCAGTTTACGCCACTCACCATAACAGGATATCATATTTCCATCCTTTAACTAATCCATATACCTCGACAGAACATAGATTAACTAAACTAATATCAAATTGATACAATATATTATTCTGTATTAAACCAACTGATCCATTTACAAATTTGTTTGCCAATGGCTGTAATTATGATGTGGATGTCGCCTACTTTATCATGAGACCTGTACAGTAGTTTAATTCAGTGACTGAGTTAGACAGACAAGTTTTCCATATGTTGACAAGTGTCTACAAGAAGATCATTTAAAAAAATAGAGAATCTTGCTGCTTCTATTGCAAAAAACAGGAGTGAGAGACTCGCTCAAGAAAGAGACTCGCAGAAGAGTGCGCTTCGTCATTTTAACTTGATTTTGTCTACTTTGTTGTGGCTGTTTCTCTTGTGTGGTTGAACTTTGTGGCTTCTACTAATGAAATGCTTTATAACGAAAACTAAAATAGTAAATGGATTTGATTGAATCCTATCTATCCTAATGATAAATTAGCTGTCCTTTTACTGTCTATTATTTAGGACGTGGATGGATCAATATTGAATACCTGGACCGTACCGAAATATGATCACTGGATGTCTATCTTCTTTGATGATGTTGAATGCTGAATACCTTTAACCAAAAATATCAATATTTAAAATAAAAAAATAAATCCTCTATATTTTACATCTTATAATGGTTAACAAATATTATTTCCGAATTAACAACCTTTATTTTCAGCTACGACGACTGCAATTCGACTCTTGGTAAAACACTAGAAATTAGAAGAAACAATGAAATGTACTTTAATATAATTGAACTCTGTAACATTATACATGATTTTGAAAGAATATCATAGAATATGCCTAGGAATTAGAATTATCATTTCTAATCTCTTTCATCTTTTCATCGGCTTCAAGTCCACTGGATCGATACATCACCAATTGATTTTATAAGACAAACATCGGCAAGATGTTGGCTATTAAGATGTAAAGTCGTATACTTGACTGAAGCTTAAACTACAGCACAAATATTTAGTATGTCATGTTCAAACGGTAAGTTTTGATTGTGATAAACTTACCAAACTAATCTAGTTTGGCCCAATAATCGATATCCCTGACCTTCTTGAAGTTACTCGGAAGCAGACCAATCTTTCGGCCTGTCTTGTACTTTTCCAAATCTGCCGTCGTCCCTCTGATCCCAATGAATAAAAATGACCCAACGGAGATTAAGTAAAAAAGGAAAATCCAAAAGACCCAAGAATCCTGGACTTGAAACAAGGAGGAAAAGTACAGAGTTCCAGCGCAGAATATACAAATGGACGCAAGAAGGGTCACAAAGATTATAAATCGATTTCTAAGTCGACGGTAAATTTCTTTTCGAAATGCAATGTCGGTATCAGTTTCGCTTGAATTGCTTTCACTCTCGTTATTATCTTCAAAATCGAATGGTTGCTCTTCTGGTTCTAACATCGTCGTTTAGAATCCGATTTCGATTAAGTTCAGTCGATTCGGTGTTTTTCAGATCCGGGTCACAAAAATGCTAAAAAATTCGACAAGATTGAAGATACTGAGTTTCCCGCGGAGAAAGTTATGCGTTAATCTAAAAATACTCTATGCTGCGCCTGGAAAGTGAAAGTCTAGAGAAAGCAGTGTTTTGAGTTTTCTAACAGCAATTCTGTCTTGTCCATAAAATTTGCATTGACGAGAAAAAATGAGAGCAGTTTTTTTTAAATTGTATTATTTATTTATTTACCCATTATTAAACAAAAAATAATCAACTCTTAGATCGCAGAAACGCTTTCTCTGTTTCTTTAAACTATGGACGAACTTCTTAAGTTTTTGAACCAAAGTAAGCAACAGTTGAATTAGGTCTTGAGTGTGTCCAATTTATTTAAGTCCATAATAAATTGTTCCGTAACTATTAATGGATTAAACCCTTATACATACAAACGCAAAGGTTTGATCGATAATCCAATGTGCAGGTTTTATTTAATTTGGATATTGGTATGATGAGAATACCAAGGCTTTGAAGTGTTTTAAAATTGTTACTTACTCGGTAAAAATTTGTAAACATTTGTAAATATTTGTTTATGTTTTTCATCCGTGCATGGCCCATCACAATTAAAGGATGCAAAAGTCATGATAATAATTAGCAGCTATGTTTATGTATGCAGAATGTATCGAGAGTATTCTATTCTGTTAGGTAAATGCAGCATGACCAACAATCGTAAATAAAGACAAGAACAAGTATTCAGCAGTCCTGCAGACACCAATCGATCTTTCTGGCTCGAGGTTAACTTGTAATCAACCTAGCAGCATACTTTTGTTCATTATTATTATTTTAGATCTTTGTTAGCTTCATCACTTATGTTTTCATTTAAGATCTTGCACCTCTCCAAATTGTATCCATTCAATAAACCCATTTTCTTCTTAACCAGCCATGACCCATTGTTGTATATTATAGGGCACAAATAAAAAATTAAAATAACTATAAAAATTCTTCAAAAAAATACGCATATTTATATCTTCATATGTTGATCTAGACAGGATACAAAGGAAACAAATCTTTGATTACAATTTGATAATAATAATCTCGTGGATCAATTTGATACTACTACGGATGTAGAATTTATTTTTATGCTTCTTAAACGATCTTTAAGGCCAAGTTGAAATTGCGTCAATAAAAACCTCAAATCTCATGAATGATAAATGAGATCTGACCACGTACGTTAATATAATAAATGTATAAAGAAATCATGGAATTTTAGTGTCCTTCGGCCCGGCACTGGTTGGCAGTGTAGAAGAATTATTAAAATAAAATAATGTTGTTTTTGAGTGTGTGGAGTATTGACTATTATGCAATTCAGTATTCAGCATTCATTGTCAGTCATGGTCTCTATAATGACCTCTGAAAAATGGTGATGAACACATATATGATATTATCTAACCTTTACAGAATAATTATTACGATTTAAGATGCTTAAAAAATGCACTGCGAAACAAACATTTCTTGTTAATCTATCTGTGTAAATATAGCATCTAAAATCCTTCATGCACAATTATATATTTTTGGAGTTGATGTGCAAACCAGCCCTTGGGTTACAAAGTAAGTTCATGGGGTAAGCGAGTCTATAATGAGGCTAGTAGGCTATTAGGAAGTGTGAACAGGTAAGTAAAAGTGCATCTGCAAAGTTGACTTTTTGGCTTTTAAATATATTATTAAATTTAAAAATTGGAATTTAGAACACAGTTGACTCTTGTAGCATACTTTGAGTATAATTTATTTTCTAAACTCGCAACATATAATATATTTATTGTACTAGTTCTTAAAAACAAAAAAACTGAAAGATATTAGACTGTTGAATTTATGTCTAAAAGTAAGTAATAAGATTAATAATGAAGCAGTCTGCTGTCTCACATTTGGAAATTTTGATCCATAACTCAATCAACAATGGACATGGCATTTTTTCAGGCATGAATTGGTAACAATTATTGTTAATTTTTTATAATACAGATCTGTACATTGTGATTCTGAATGTATTGCACTTTTTTTTACCTCACTGAATACAATTCAAAATAAATAAGTTAAATCCAACTTAATTTTAATTAACCAAACTAATGAGCAATCAGTCCAAGTAAGTTGATCAAAGGCTGGGTCAATGTATCTGTGACATCTGTATAAGATCTACAGCTTTTGAACGCAGCCTCGAGCAAGGAGATTAAAGATTGAAAAGAGTTTGTACGAGTCAAGGCGGAAGGTAAGTTTATTTGTAGTGCACTTCTAACGCGATCGTACCAATTTGTTAGGGTTGATAGATTCAACCCGGGTAGTATTCCGTTTGAAGGCAATCTTCTGTGAAAAACTGCACTATTTAAAACAGCATCGGTTATCCCGATAATAATTTTTTCCGTTCCATTTTGCACAATGGGTTTAACTTCTTCGTACAACATTTCACTGTATCTTTCTGTAAATACTCGGAAGGCATAGTTTAACCCTTCATATCCATCCTTATTGGGGAATAAGTCACTCATTCTTATCCTCACTTTCTCAAATTTCATTTCAGACACGGCTCTATCCGCTTTTATAGGAGTTGCTCGAGGATATCTACTCGTATCAATTATCTTCATCTTTGTTTTGGCTTTTATTGTCACCCCGTCAAACTTTATGGAAATATTTCCTTTAGTAGCCAAAGGGTATAGAATGAACTCCCCCGTAACGAGAAAACTTGGCACGGTCAAACTCATATCTAAAAATAAGAAACAATTTGTAATCGAAGTGTACAACTAAATAATTATATAGTGCATTAAATATTATTTGACCAAAAATTACATGCTTTTATATTTAGTTAGTAAACACATTTAAAAATGTTTTTGCTCTTTTAGATTAGACCAGCCTTGGAATTTATCAGTTTTTAAAACCTTCAGGTCCATTTATTTGTCACCTACATATAAAAGGATTTGGAAGTGGATTCTTGAAAGTCCCAATCATCTTATCTTTAATTAAAAGTTTGCCTCAATTCGTTTCTCTTTACATTTTGACCACTCTTATGCATAGAAACAAAGACGATAGAATGATCTATCGTTCATTGAAATCAAATAGGATAATAATAAGTTAAAAATAAACCCTCGTAACGCAAACCCACATCGAAGGAGAATTAAAATAATCGCTTTGTCGCTTTTCCAGGCTTTTCTCAAGTAAATCGGTGACAAATTCTTGTAAAACGGTATAAAATAAATGTTCCGGGTTCCAATTACCTAAAATTCGAGTATTCACGTCGAGGAACCAATTGTTCTTTGTAAATGTTGTCAGGTCCCAAACTTGCATATTGAATAGAGAAATGTTTATTGCTACTGGAACCCGTGCGATTTCCATATTCATCCCTTCTAAATTTAAGGGTTCCATTGGTGGAATTCCATATTCAGGGATTCCTTCTGGCAGTCGCGCTTTCATGGACCCTACTGCAATTCGAAGACCTTGATTGAAAAATGTGTTTGAAACTTGATTAGTACATCGAGATATTTCACTGTCATCAGGTTCCATATGTAATTCACTGTCGGATAGTCTGAATTCTGACGACACGTCTTGTCTCGGGTCTGTATTTTGATTGTTATGCCTTTGACCCAACGTCTGATGAATTTGGGCATATATTAAAATAAATAGGAGCTCCTTCATTTTTCTAAAAATACAAAATACACAATATTCATTTCAAATCCGTACAAATTCCTCTTTATTAACAAACAAAAAATAATGAAAACATTTTTGAAGGTAAAACGTACCTTGCTATTTCAAAATACATTTCGAAAACTAATTTTTACAGAGTCCAAACACTTAATCTTAATAGGCTTTATTCTAATTATTCCCAAAACATTATGCTTTTAATTAAGGTTCTTTAATCTTTAACCACACGTATAGTTTTAATTCCGACACTTTGTTGCACATTATCACAAACACAGTTTAATGGACATGTAGTTTCACAACTCGTCTTAAAGCATTTCAAAATCAAGTTGCTTTGGGTAATCTTGCACAAAATAACTAAGTTAGTGGTTCACACCTCAAGGTCCAATGCTTCAGATTTTTCTTTAATCAAGAAGCAAACTGCAAAAAATCCTTCCCTATTTCCTCTTGCACTTGTTACAGTATAATTTGTTCATATTATCTCAACACACAGCCAAGAAAAACGAGCAAATCGTCTTTTAAAAAAGTTACCGTTTACACTCCAACAAACAGCACAATGGCTAAATGTAAAAAGACCAATGTAATGTGAATTAACCTCGATCACTTCGCAAGAGGTTCACATCATAACAAATAGTAAACGCTGAATGATGGGGAATCTAATGAGTTCAGGGGTTTGTATTCAGCAAGTAGTATTCTTAATTGTTAAAAAGAATATTCTTATTCTAGGATCCACTATATCATTTTCTATTGAGGATTGACGATTAAAGTTGTTGTAAGGGATACATAATACAGTGATGGATTTATATTCTAGCAGGCCATAGCAATGTTATTAAATTCTAAATCTGCATATCATATAGAGACTGTACTTTGTTAACATGATATTAGCTAAAAGAGTAAGATTATTTGAAAAATATATAGCCTAGAGGAAATCGCCTTATTGTATTACGTGAGTGTCCTGCTTTTCGCACAAGAGTGAGAAAAAATGAATTTTTTACTTGCGATTTTCATTTTATGCAAACGAACTTAATTGTTCTTATAAGGATGCTATAGAGAGATATGCTTTGAGATGTTTTGTACCATTTAAGTGCTTGAGTCCATTTTGTTGTCTGTGTGATGGTGACTTAAGAATTAAGCTATTAATAATTAGTATGCAAACCGTGAAGAGAAAATTAGAGAACTCCCTTCCAACCGAAGTAAATTATGTTTTATGGAATGTATGAAAGATTAACTTCTGAAAGGTATTATTCAATTTGAATCATACTCATCTAAGAATACGTAAGACTTATGAGAAGGTAAAACCAAACACTGCTTGACGCACACATCATCTATATCTATGATGTCTTTTGGTTTTATTAGACAAAAAAATAAATACTTTTACTCATCTTATGTGTTACCTTATAGTGCAAAACCTAGTGAAGCTTAAGTTGTCCAAATTCAACTACTATGCATTTTTTAAACAAGTAAAATCTTTTGGCTTTGATAATAAAATACGTCAGAGAGGATTAAAAAAATATATCAAATTAAATTCTTGTCTGACTGTAACTGCTGGTCAAAATAATATTCTGTAAGATGCACTTTGATGGCTAGTTAAAAAAAATCAAGCAATTGAAATTCGAGTTTATCTTTAGTTTTCTGTCAAAAAATGTGGAATTTCAATTTCAAAGGCGATCTCTTGACAACAACATCTCATAATGAATTAAAATATTTAGTAGGTTTCAGAAGGACATCTGTAGCTAACGACCCATTTACTTTCTATCTTGACATGTTGGTGATATCATTGAGTTTTGACATTTGGGACAAAATAGATTGGATTTATGGATTTTGATAGTAGCCCAGTCCCTAGTTATGTGTGAACGTGACCTCAGCATATTAAATAAATTAGCAATTAAACTAGAACTTCGGGATAAGATATTATATGCGTAGTTTTGCGTATTGTTTTTTTGTAGTTTTACTTTATTAAATAAAATACGCCATTAAATTGAAATAATAAATGGCTGATAAGATGATGCAGACATTTGTTAATAATAAGATACATATAATATTAGTCCACTTTTTCAACAATTTGGAAGTTTTTTGTTGTTTTCGTTGATCGTAATAAATAAAGAAACATTAATATCAATTCTGATGATATCCTTGAAAATCTGAGACTACTTCCAACTTCTGCCTCCTGATAAAAACGTCTGTACTATCTGTAACCTTTAGAGCTTTAATTAATTATCGCGTCCATATTGAGTCATCATAATATGAGGGAACTAGTGCCTGGGAATTTTTGCTAAACACGGACGTAAAACAATTGCTAGAAATTCTTGATTAACTAAATTGTAATTTCCACTTCCCCTGCAGACAATATCCAGGTTGTACATATGTATATAATACCGACGTACTACATACTACAGTTTAAACAATTCTTTATATGTAGTGTTGATGATCATGGATAAGAATCAAGAAGTGAAAATTGGCAAGATCAATGTCAAGTGTGTAAAAAGCAGAATAGAGGTTACCTGACCTTAGGAGTTCTCATGGATTTTATGGAGATTGATTTATAACATCTGTGTTCAAATGTTTAGACAACGAGTAATCATACCAATGTTAATCAGTAAGGGGTCGTTCAAAAACACTATACAAAGGTATTTTTTGGACGTACAATTTATTTAATTTCTTGAAGGGTTGAAAGGAAATCAAGTCAGGTTCCAGGCTTCATACTATGACGTGCCGAAATTGTGACTATTAGCCAACTGGTTATAATATATGTATATCTACCAAACTTGTTTGAAGCTAAATGGTTAAAGGCAGCAATTACATTTTTTATTCTATATTATAAACTTCATTGTGATTGGTACCTTTTGTCCAGGAATACGATTAAAATTATGACACATTCTAAAATTTGTATGGTTATTGGGATTCCCACAGTAAAAACGCAAAGTCAGTAATTACATATCTTACAAAGAAAAATATATTTTTAAAAATAAGGAAAACTAAAGATTAATATGCAGTTTTTAAAATTGTGCAATAAAATGTAATGCTGGTTAAACTCCAGGAATAATGTATATTGTTTCAAATTATGTTTAAGTAGATTCGGTCACAATTATCATTTTTGTTTATTAGTAAGTACACGATAATGCTGAGTAGATTTTTTCTCACCAAGTAAAAAATATTTATTCAAAAGTTAAGACCTTCAAAATGATTATAAGAAAAATGAGAGTATGACCTGGCCTATTATGCCAAATGTGGATGAGTAATTACAAGCATGAAATGAGATGTCCACCAACTCAAATAAAGCAGGCGCTTTGCTTAGATCACTAAACTTTTACAAATTGCAATTCGTAGCTTTTAAGAAGAATTATTTTTTATGCGAGAATATTTTAAAAAAAGTTTTACAAAAAATTACTTTTTTATTAGCAGTAGGTAGTCGCTAGAAAAAGTGAATTGTAATAAATCTAGATTACATTTTGTTGCGAAATCAGTCCTAAGATTTAGATGATCTGCAATGAGGAAATATTTATTGTTATTAGCAGAATTTGATTACATTTGTGGCAATACTGGCGGATAATTTTTTTTTCTTAATTAAATCGTTAAAAATAACCGGTAGATTTGTCATTCTTTTTAATCATGTTTTAACATTATTGTTCGTCGTTTGCTCTAAAGATTAAACTGATGTAAAAATTAACCTTACGTTGGTACGGGTTTGGCATTACTGGGATTTACTTATTTAATTATACTGATAGAATTTTAACATGTCATTTGCTTTTGTTAAATGCATTTTATCAAAATTTACATAAGTAATTTAAGATCAGTCATATATGGTGTTTCGTAACATCACCTTTCTTGAAAACTTTGATGAATTATTACTATTATTACGAACAACATTCAATGTGACAGACCAAACAAATAGAGGTGTACTTTGCTCTTCTCAAACTCACTTGTTCGTGATCTCTTCGGAACTAATCTATGCAAATATTGCATGTTTTACCACTATTTTTTTTAATCTGATCTAAATTAAAATGTTTAAAAAATAAACATGCAAATAAGAGTACGTAAATATCTATTACCGAATTTATTAACCACAAGCGTAATTATAAATTGCGTGCTTTGGTTTGAACTTTTGAAGTCCCTTGATAGTTAAGGTTGAATTATTGACTTAATCACTGCATGTCATTCCCAGTGTATTTAAATTTTATAAGTTAAAAACGTAATTAACATTGAATGAACTTTAAAATACTTTTGATATTTTAATTCTCAAAGTTGATGGTGACAATTTAACTCAAAGTAATTTAAAGGTATATACAAGAATGCTCATTTTATCCTTTTAAATTAATTGACAGAACTTGGAGCTCATGCATTTTTGTAACAATACAATTCAAGGCATTTCAAGGTAAAAAGAATTCCGCAATTAAACAAATGGTTGTCATATTCAATAATAGCATCACAAATGCTAAAATACAATTGTAAACTTAATGTATTAAAATTCTGCGTTAACCATAATTTTAGAAGCATTAAAAGTCAATAGTTTCTAATAAGTTGATATGGCTGTATTGATTTATCATCCACATGCCACACTCTGATTAGTAACATCAGACACCATATGTCACACAAAACCTTTTTAAGTACAAATCGCTGTATTGAATATTGATGATGGTCTTTAGACTGTTTTTATTGTTGACCAGTATTAACCGACAAACAATTTTCGGGGAAAATATTTCATCATTTAGAGATTAATTCTTATAGCGAACGATCAATTTTTAGAAACGTCTAGTTGACAACATTTAAATGCCAAAATCTCTGTTTATTAGAAAGCCTAGTCGATACCGGTTCAAAATGCCATTTTCTTCTGATTTTGGTAATTCTTCACCCAGATCTCAATTTTACAAAAATAATCCAAATTCGAAACCTCCAATATCAATATCAATACCACTACCGACAGCAATTCATTACAATTCCCAACTAACAACTAAAAATACCTACTGGAAAATAAACTTCTCCATTGTTCTTCTACCCTGTCTCTTCTGGGGAATCCCGATTCATTTACTGGTTCAAGAAAAACGGGAAGTCAATTCCCGTAAAAAATGGTTCAAATCCATCTTCTTCCGAGACAGCCCCTGTGTTATTCTATTTACAATGGTCTTCTTTCTAATTGCTTTGTTTATCAATGGATCCTTCCTTTTCTTTGTCCTTGGAATGTTATACAAGGTAACAATTAAGAATTTATATGTATATACAACTAATAAATTAACAAATAATTACTTATCATGACTAGTTGGTCGGATTGGGTCAAGTACATGCTAATGTGTACGAAGATCTTATCAACATTTTTCGCATAGCCCCTATAGTCATCCCTTTAGATTTCGTATGGATTTACGGCTATACTATCAGGAATCTTCTGAACTCCATCATCAAAAGAACTTACCCTGTGGTCCAAACTGAGAAAACAACCAAACTGAAATTCTCTAGTTATCGACGTTGGCTCTTTTATATTTATTCCCTGATTTTTATTCTTGAAGTTGTCCAGGGGCTATTGATTGTACAAGAGAGCAAAGCCTCGCCGGAACCTTCTTGGCAACTTTGGATTGATTTCGCTATCAATTTGGTCTATAATATGACCCTACCAATTTACATGATGTTGTGCTGGTCAATTCTGTTCGAATTCAAAATGTTGGCAAAATACATCAAGTCACTTATGAAAATCGGCTGCCGTCCAGACTTTGCACATCTTCATGAAGTGAAACGATCTTATAAATTAATATCGAATCATATTATGTTGATCAATGACACCTGTAATATATATTTCTCGTGGGTCATTCTCATCCTGTACTTAGCAAATTACAATGAATTGTCTACTATGTTAAGGTCAACCATAAATCTTTTGGCAACAGGACCATTGAACCCAATTCATGTTAGAATGTTTATAGGAAACTTTTTTAGTGTTCTTTTACAAATGTTGTTACTTTTTTTCACAATTTATTTTGCCATTCTGGCTAATGATCAAGCTCGATATGTTCATGTCAGGTTGAATGATTTGACTTCTGAAGCCAATGTAGTCTTCACACCTGAGTTATACAAAGCGGTGAGTTCTTTTCAATATTTAAATGCTTGGTTATCATAATTTCCCTAACTATTTAATTTGTGTTTTTTAGTTAAAAATATTAAAAAACTACATACATACAAGGATGGAGACCGAGAGACCTGCATTATTATCCCTGACTATTGTACAAGCTTTACCTTGCATGAATAATTGGATGCTGGGTTATCGGATGTCGCATTGAATTTTCCATTACGATGAATCAAAGCTGGTCAAATTTAGCTAACTTCAATCTAATAATAGCATGGGCTGACAAAGAAAATAATGCAATTAGACATAATAATAATAATCATCCATCATAACTTTTTGTTTATTGTTTGTGCACTTGAATAGAGATTAATTTAACCTAAATCTTAAAAATCGTTATAAATTTGAAACTTTTAAATAAATTTCCAATAACAGAAACCGTAACAGTCTCTGATTTTGAAATCTCATTTATCAAGCACGACTTTCACCAGAGTGAAGAGTTGGAGAAAGTCAAAAGTTATTTTCACCCTGCTTTCATTCGTGTAGCAATGCGCAGAAGCTAAAGTCAACCATTCTTGTTTTGTTTTGCTTTTTATTAATACGAACACGGAGCTCATCATTTGAAATTTTGGTGTCGCATTTATTTATTATCGGAAACTTGAAGAAGGGTGTGGAACCAGTGTGGGTGTGGCTTGGTCGGTCGCTGTGTCGGTAGCGGTAAGTTTTTATTATACTTTAGGAATGTAACTTAAAAATTAGTTCTTGTTTATGTAAATTTTTGTAATGTAGTTATGTAATTAACTAATCAGTAATAATTAGTACTCGATTTTTTTAATCAAATTAGCTTTGCATCATAATCATGATTCCCACCATTGCATGAACTTTGACACTTCAGAGGCTCAGTCAACACAATTTTCAAAAATGCGTAGCTTAAACTTTAGCATTCATTCGTCCTTAACTCCGCTAAGGGTTTCGAAAGTTTCAAAGTAGTCGTCCTTAATTTACTTTAATAGCTTTGATTCTTTTGCTTTTATGTTCAAAATTACCATCAGACCATCATCAATGATGATAATTCATCATTCATTAATAATTAATTGTTACGACAATAATATATGGATTGAATGTTTGGAGTCATGTTAATAAGCATCTTTCTTGTTTGAAGAGCTATATACGAATTAACTCGTAACTTTTAATAGTAGAAAATGATTTGATAAACGGTTGGCATTGATTGTTGGTGTTTAGTCAAGGAATAATTATCAATTATCAAGTCCACATTTCTCATTATCATATACTTCTATAATGTTTTCCATCCCGGGTTTACCATTTGCATGCAAAAAATGAAACATTCTATTATCTGCTACTAGCATCCAGGCTAATTAAATTATGCTTAGCTTATCAGCTTGTTGAGTAAAGGGGGAAGGGGAATAAATATTTGTTGTAGAGGGAGGACAAGGGAATGCAAATCCGATCTGGGTTTGTATGCAGTGCAAAATGTGATGTGGATGACTAATTCTTAAAAAATATAATTGTATATTTATGTCATACTTGTTCTGTATTATTATTTGCATGATAAAAATTGCATGCGCAGCTTGAGGCTTACATTTGCATATAAAAAAATAAAAAATATTTATATCACTAGACTGACAAATTATTGGGCAAATTAAATTGTGTATTTAAATACTTGAGAAGTAACTAATCTTAATTTTAGTAGCATTCCAAAAGGTTAATACAATTGGAAAGCTATTTTATTGTATCCTGAATGCTGAGACGCTTGATATCCAAAATACACAAAAAAAAATCTTATTCTTTTGTTTTTTACAGTTCCGCTGGTGAAAAAAGTTAATAAATACATAAAATGGCTGCTGCAGTACCACCGACGGTGCAACAAACGTTGACCAAGTTCCCTAGGTCGAGTCTGATTGCTGGAAAACCGTGTGGTCAAGGAGGGGCTTTCGGTAATGTCATATCAGGTACATTTATTGATTTTTGTAAATTATTTTGTTTTTTTTGGCGTTTAGGCAATATGACTAAAACAGTTTACATTTTGATCGTGGTTAAAGGTACATTGGATAAAAAGTTTGTGGTAGTCAAGATTCTGCATGCTCCAATAGCAAAGAAAAAGGTATCTGTTCTGCAACAGATGATAAAGTTGGAACATAGGAACTTGGTTCGATTTATGGGCGTCATCGACCTAGGTATTTACTGTATCATAATTTGTTTTTTTATTCTAAATGTCAGGGTATAAACTATTAATATTTTGTAAATAGATCCGAATGACTGTCCTCAGCTTATTTTCAAGAATGCCAACAAAGGGAATCTCGTAGAATGGTTGAAGGATGCTAAAAACCCATCTGATGACGTTAGTTGACTATAATATTATTTTTATAAGAAAATTACGATCATAATGTTATTATATGATTGGGTCACTTTATAGAAGACCTTGCACAAATTTGTTTGTGATGTTATCAATGGGATGGAATATCTGCATAACATGGACTTCGTTCATGGGTCACTTGCAGCACGAAACATTCTTATCGATGAGTTTATTCATACATCTGCTGGGACAACTTCAATAACATATGTCAATGCAAAGATTTCGGACTATGGTATGACCCGAATAATGGAAGGTATGGGTCCTAACTATTACAAGGTAAATAATATGTTTTTGTTTTGAATTATATTGTTTTTTTACGTCTAATAATTTAACATTTCTGAATAGATGGCCACTGGCCGCACTTTACCTATTCGCTGGATGCCAAAAGAAGCTATACTGACGGATAATTGTTCTGGAGAGGTCAAAAAGTCATCGGATATTTGGTCGTTCGCTGTACTACTATGGGAGATGTGGACAAAAGCAGAAGTTCCATATGGGCTTACAGTTTCCAATACGGTAATTAAAAGCATTCAACGACCGATTTATAAATATTAATACAAAAGGTTCATATCAAGATTTTTTTAAAAATAGGAAGTGAGGCAGCATATTCTGGATGGAAGCAGCCCCTTGACATTTCACAGACCCGCAAACTGTCCAGATAACGTGATGAATGTCATGAAGAATATATTTAAAGTAAACCAGAGTGACAGGCCTACATTCTCAGACTTGAATAAGTCATTCAATTCGTTACAAGGCGGAAAGCAGCCATTTAAAAAGAATAAGCCTGTTGAAGCAAATCCTGGTAAAGGTAGAAATGAGCCCCCAAATAACTTTGGACCTGGAAAAAATCCCAATTTTAAACCAAGCAATCCGAAAAAAGATCGAACTGAACAGTATAGTTCTAACAAAAAATCAAATGTTATGGAGGAAGGCAAACCTGTGGGATATCCTGGCCAAAAGAATTTCAATCATCAAAAGAAAGCGGAATCAAAACAAGATATGGCACCCCCACCGTACACGCCACTAGTGGGACAAATGCCACCTCCCCAACAACAACATATGGGCTATAATCAACCTCAACCTGGATTTCCTTCTGCTGGTGTTGGCATGCCACACTACCACCCACAACAAATGCCTATGGGAATGGGGCCTTATTCCTACTCGACACCACCACCCAATTATGCAGCTGCTACAGCAGTAGAAACATCAGAGATGCAGGCTCAAACTATAAGGGACCTCCAAAACAAAATTAGCTTATTAGAAATGAAGCAGCTTGAGAGCAAGGTTCAAGATCTTGAGAGTCAGCAACGAAGGCAACAGAGAAAAGATTGTAAACCTCAACAAGCGAGGGAAAAGCGAGGAAAGTCAGCATCCCGACAGCAAGGGAGTTCAAGAGGTCAACCTAATTCTCAAAATACTGGACAACAACAGGGACAAGGTTTTGAAATGCCTGGATGGATGCAAGGTGCAACGATCGCGGGAATAGCCGCAGGGGCGGCTGTAGCTGCTGCAGCAAAAAATTCTGAAGGAAGAGGCAGGAGAAAGTAATTGTTTATTCTGGCTGGTATATTATGTTTTGTATTACCAGTTCCAATTGTATTTGTTTATTTATTATTTATGAAATGTTTGTTCTTAAAATGTTGCATATAATCATCTCTTTGATTTTTTTAATTAAAATAATCAAAACTACAAAAAACTTCAATTTTGCAGTCTACTTGTTCTTTGATTGTACAAAAGCACCAATTTTGATAAAAGCGTCTATGCAACAGTTTGCCAGCAAAATGATTGTCATGAATAGATTTTAAATTTTGGTATTAAATTGAGTTAGGTAGTTCAAAATCGAATAATATCAACATAAATCATATTTCTAAAAACCTCCAGTACAGCTTTGCATAGCCCGAGCCAGAATTGTTTACAATATTGGCTTTTTATACCCACTTTTAAA
>JAQGBQ010000091.1:0-43115 GCA_034698485.1 Vertagopus arboreus
TCATTTTATTCTATTTATATATTATGTGATGCATTTATAAAATAACAATTTCAGACGTCAGATAAGTTGAAAGAATTGACTATATATACATATAACTATCGAGAGTCAGAGCCATGTTCAAGTTCATTATTTCCTTCGCTATCTTCGCCTAAAGAAGAGAGGAAAATCGGAACGATTTGTGGAGGTGGCTTTTTCTCCCGCTGACAAATACACCGACAGATGATTTTCTTGAACGCAAAACGAAAGTCCTTTGAAAATAGAGCATATATGCACGGATTTATGGCGCTGTAAAAGGCAAAGGAAAATATTTGTATTTTTAATAAAACCTTTCTAAAAAAAATTATAACTCTCCTACCTGTTACAGTATCCCAACCAAAATAGTATGGAGAAGAGAAGTGGAGGAATGCAAGTTGAACAGAATGCACGAATAACGTAAATTGTAAAGAACGGACACCAACAGCCGATAAACCCTCCGACAATAATCCCTGTAAAGAAATATTATATACAAAAACAATGAGAAATAAATCATTCTTGAGATTTTAGAAATGATGATGATAGTCGGTGAGAAAAACAAAAGAGATCTGTCCTATTAAAAGCAATATAAGGCGGATTAAGTCCGCAGTTCCATATTTTACTCAAGTTGGATCATACATCATCTTTAATGAAGGCGATGACTTATATTTGGACTACATAAAACTAAAAGTCCCGCTTCGTTTCAGATGCATATTGTAGTTGTACATAGTAACCTTGGCATAAAGTACAAAGTCAACGCTACGTTCAACAAGAAATGAATAAAGTTGTCCACAACTTTATTATTTCTTGCGTAGAACGTAAAACGCTCTACAGAGATAGACCGCATGTTTTTGAGTAACATGACAAGAGATAGGCAAAACAAGCGGCTGTGATTTTGTCCAAAGATAGATTTTATGTGGTCAAAAGGTAACATTTTTTAGATCGAAAAAGGAGCAAGCCCCATGGGGATTTTAGTAAGCACGGCCAGTCTTTTGAGCCGGGGTGTAATACATAATGAATGCATGTAAAACAACTGGCTGCCACTATATACAGCCATGAATCTCTTTTAAGAGATCTGTCGAAGCTACAGACAGGGATAAAAGATGCAAGAATTCAAAATGTGTTTGAATTTCCTATCTATGTAGAACTTCAATTCGGAGATGACCAAGTGCGATGAGGTTACATTACACAACCACGTAAAGAACTACTGCATAAGAATCTCGTTCTTTCTCTTTTTAGCAGTCAACGAAGAAGGAATGAAGTGATGTAAACTGTCTTAGCTCCTAAGATACCTCTGAAGATAAGGTGGTGGGGTCTGATAAGTCTGGGCTTGCTTATACAGCTGTCTAGTAGTAAGCAGGCGGGTTTAAATCTATTTCTCTGTTGGTAGATGCATGTTCACGTCCCAACTTTAGCAGCATTCTCAAATACTCTCAAAGAAGGAGCAATACTATTAAAAGCGGATGGGAGAAAGGGTTTGAGAATTTCCATCACGTACCCAGAGTTTTTGCCGCTTTGGTTTCCATGCGGAATCGTTTCACTTGAGCTTTGATGTTTCGCTTTCCCATTTTGGAAATGAGTTTAGGTTTGGCATCTTCTGCAGAACTAGAGCTCAGAGTCTCATATTTGGTTGCACATAACGTTGGACTAGGTGATGGAGTGGATGATTCCGAGTCACTTGTACGCATCAGTCTACGATGACCATCTACCAGTTGTCCTCCTGGCAAATTCAACTTCTTCTCTACTGTCCGACGAGGAGACCCACTTCCGACTTCCATTGAAGAGCCACTCTGAGAACAACCTCGATGTCCGTTTGGTGAGAAGTTGGCACTGTAGGTATTCCGTGGCTTGTAGGAAGACGACCGTTTACCTGTTCAAGAGGTAAACGCAAAAACCCACATCTAAGATTCGTGACTTGAATAGAATATCAAGCAACTTTTTCTTAAACTCCCTTATCTCCCCAAATCATGTGGATTAGCTTCTGAAGTCCATCCACTTTTTTTGCTAAATCACCCCTCTGCATCTAACAACACTGACTATCTGCCTTTCTTCACTTCCCTATAATAATAAGTCTCAATTATTATATATCTTCAATTAACCTCCTGGCTACTTCTAAACCACTTTCTCTTTCTTTTACTACTAAAGTTGTATTAGCTTTTATCATGCCTACAGCAGCAAACTTTTTTAACAACGATTCCATCTCAGGTCTTTATTGTCCTGCATGTTACCCCTTCCAAGCTCCAAAGTTTTCTTTTTAGGTTTGTTGGAGAAACACGACACCAACAGAAATACTACCGCAGTGTCAAGCCCCTCACTTGAAATAATGTCACAGAAGAATAAGTTAGGACTGAACACTGTCAATCCTCGTTTACAGAAAGAACCTAAAGCCTACAAATTACAAACGTATACAAGTTACAAGCTTATAAATGCTCCAACATGTATCTATAAAAATAGAAACGACTTAAAGCCTTATCTTTCTCATTGTGCAATTTTATACAAGCGACTCCTTAAAATGACAGGGAACCTTAATAAATACATGTATATTCAAGCAGAAATTTGAAAAAATTATTGAAATGAGCTAAATTCGGTTTACAATTGATTTAGGTTCTAGTGTAGTATTTAATCAAAATGTACTAATACACTGTGACTCAAAGCTACTTTTGTCCTTATGAAAGTTTGAAGAAAGGCTCAGTAGAATAAAACTAGAAAATGTAAGAAACATGAAAGATAATTAATATGAATGCAAATTCGTGTAGAATACAAAACGAGAAAATCATTTATATATTCCAGCTGCTTTCTGAGAGCTGATTAACTAGTAGACTCGCATTTCCATCCCTCTACTATTCTAAAACATAATCTGAAAGAACCATCATTGATACATGGTAACAATTGGTGACAGTTGGAAAAGAAAGTCATGGTTTCAGGAGTGGGTGACATTGCGTACGAATAATTTATGGGCTTACTGGCAAAGAACGGGGAATTCAGAACTTTCTCTCCGGATCGAAAGGGATCTGAGGAAAAACTCGAGATTTATAGAACAAGCTGTCCAATTCTTATACATACAGCCAAAGAGGACTTTTTTAAAATGAAATAAAGGTTGTGGGATTTCTTATGAAAATTTTTAGTGATAAAACTCCTTGAATAGGCCAAACTATGATATGAGCTTCTATCTTTTCACCCAGGATTTATAAGTAAAGAAAAGTTTTTGATAGAAATCAGAAATTCAGTTGTACCACGGGGTGGAGTGAGGTGAACTTTAAGTCGTTCATGAGATCTGCTCCGAGGGATGCGGGTTGAAACGGAATGATGGAGTCGACCGTTAGGTGAGATCGGGTTCGGTGAGTTTGGACAACGATGGTTTTGTACTGAGCGACCCCGGTGAATTCGCAACGTCAGTCTTTGCTCTTCAAATCGAGTGCCCAGAAGTCGAGAGCCCTTCGTTGTTCGAAAACCTGCAGAACATATAACAATTATAATAATACTACAATCCCGATTCAACAACTTGTAACTATTCAAATACACTTTTCTAATACATACATATTATTATAATACCTGTCTAATAAATATTTAGTTATTAAAATATATTTCGTTGCAACTTAAAACTATACTAAAAGCAATCATCCAAATTGAATCAGCATTCCATAATCGCATTGTTTTGTTCTATCCAGGGTTCTGCATGGGATTTTATACTCAAATTTTGTGGGTTTCAACCATGTCTTCCAGGTGGACTTTTGTGATTTAATGTGTTTTAATATTAACCCATAAGAATTTTTTTTAAAATAGTTATGTATTTATGAAGTACTCTGTATTTCTTCTTATCAGGTTTTAATTATATATTTTTTGGTAGAGCTTCTGACGCGACATCAGAGTGCCCGGGTTCGATTCCCGGTAGGCAACCGAATTTTTGGTAATTATAGCAATATCATTTTAAATTACTTTATCTCCTGATGAAAATACCGGTGTGGTATTGAAAGCTTGAGAAGTTATATTAAAAGCTAGTTTTTGCTTTAAAACTAATAACGCCTTGTCTACCGTAATTAAAATGACTCATAAAATATATTTTTTTATAACACGTTTAAAATATTTTGAATTTTTTAACTGTTATCTCACTAAATCCCACTGTAGAAGAGAATTCGGCTCTAAAGTGAGATTGGTAATCCTTCGTTCTCTGGGAAGTTCAACAGTTTAATGCATTAAATTCGTCCGAAAATAACCACCATGTAAAATATATTTTGTACCTATTTTTTATATTTGAAACACAGGTGTATTATTACAAAGACTTAACAGCAAAGTTGTGATCCCTGTGTTGCCTGCAGTGATACAAGATTGCCTCTGCAAAGAAAGGGATTTATATATATGTAGCATCCCCCAAAAGCAAATAAATCTGATTCATGATCATTTCACCGGTAAAGGATTTATCCTACATTTTTCAAAATGTCAATTATCCATTTTATCATGTTATAAATCGCAATCAAAACTTTATTTCTAGGACTGTTATCTATTTTTGATCTGTTATCTGACCCTAAAGGTAACAACTACTATTTACTTTGTTGAAAAACTAAGCTCATACAAACTTGGCCAATAGGCTATGTATTATATAGATTATTATTATATAGATTTGCACTCAGAAATCAGTCAATGATAAAAAATAAATTTAATGCAAGTTGATATTTTGACAATACATTAAATATTTTATTGTTTCTGTCAATATGGAGTTTTTAGCAAACCTAGCTTAATCTGTTTTTATGTGCTTCTTTAAGAATGATGAATATGCCAACTTCAGTAAATTAAAATTAAGTTCATGAGTGATAATTTTCTGGCTAGGTGCTAAAACAATATTTGAACTTATTATGTATATGTAGCATTGGTGTTTGCTGATGTAGGTCGATCATTAAATTGGATATAAAAATAGTATTCCTGTCTATTTTCCAGCTATCACTTTGAGCAGTAAAAGTTCTGGTGTAAAGTAAAAAGTGAAATGAGGTAATAGGATTTGGTCGAAATACCTTGATTGATTGCCCTAGTGGTCTCGACCGCAGCTCGGTAAATTCGCCAATAGAAAAAGAGCATGACGAACATAGGAAGGAAGAAGGATCCAATGGCTGAGTAGAGCACGTATCCCTGTTCCAAATAAATTAAATCAGCCGTTAAACAACGTTGTATTCTTCTATATACATTCATCACTAATAATATTACACGTTCCCGTACTTTCTCTTAATTGACCAATTTCACACAGGATCATGAAATACGACCCACTTCCTGATTGAGTTATTTCTAACTATTTACACGAGAACACTCCATCATTACTAAAATTATTGCTCTATATTATAAGCTTGTGGGTTTTTTATATGGTTCAGGTTTCCACGAAAACTCTACCTCAATAGACGAGCGCTTTTTATGACCGTCCAGTTGAAATCTTTCATGGAATGTATCTTTTTATAGTATCCTAGCGTATGATGAATGAGCAGGTACATAAAAGTTTATAAAAAGTCTGCACAGACGTCACAAGAATTCTTTACATTCTGTTGAACCCTGAAAAATATGCAAATGAATGGAAGACAAGTGAGAACTGGGAGAGACGTGACGTAACTTAGAACCTGTGTTTTTGCATAGACTTGAACCAAAACTTTGACTAATTCTATTCCTTTTTTCATCAATCAGCAAGGATTTGATGGTGTGAGTTGTTGACAGATGCTAAATCCTTGGATGGATAAACGAAGAAAAGGATCAAGATGATATATTACCTTATCATTGGTAAGCTCACATGTAACACACTCTTCCACATGATACATGACATCGGGGTTGTCGGGGAAGGGTTGGCTTCCAGGATCTAACTGACCTCCACTGGCTATGATGGCAGTAGCGTTGACTAATTGACGAGAAAATGTTCTTTTCCTATCATTCCATCCGACCAAGGGGGGAAAGCAAATGAGGAAGCTTAGAATCCATACGGATGCAATCAACAGTTTGGCTCTCTTCGAAGACATAATACTGGGGTAGGTTACGGGACGAGTTACGGCCACGTATCTATCTAAGCTGTGAACATGGAAAGATAGGAGGACAAATTAATCAATATGAATGTAGGTAATCATTATGATTTGAAGTACTCTAGGGCTTGGCTTCTGTCAACGAATGAACGAATGAGAAACGTAAAGTTGTAAACAATATAATCCACTTACCTAATAGCACTAGAAATAATACAACAAACACAAATTTAATTTAACAAAACTGTTGAATCATTTTGTTATTAACCAGTATGAAATTATTGAGTTACCATAAATTGAGTATAGAAGCTGTACAGCATAATACATCCAATGCCAACCAAAAAGAACACCACAATTCTCCAAAGATCCAGATCTCAAAAATTTCCCATGTGGCTGAAAACGGCAGGACAGCAATTCCTATTAAAATAATAATAAGTCGTTATTTGAATTATAATTAAGATCAGTTTTTTTCTTCAAAAGATAGAGTGACTTTATCGGTTCATCATACCTACCTACTAACAGATCTGACACCGCCAAGTTGACGATAAAAAGATTTGTCACTGTCCTTAGTTTGGTACTGATAAACACTGCCAGAATTACTAAGCAGTTCCCGACAATGACGGTCACATTTATAAACGCTGAAAAAGAATATCATATTATGGGTAAAAAATACTATTGTAATACGATTTGTGTGGAAAAGGCATAATCTCAATAATGTTTCAAATCCACTCACAGACGTATGAAGCGTAGTGTTAAGAATGCATTAATTTACATATTTAATTCTATTATATCTCCATGTAGAAAATGTAATAAACTTTACCTAGGATCAACAGGGAGGCCAGGACTTTGGCATCGTTCCATTGAACCAAATCAAAAATCTCATCACAGGAGACATTCAAGTAATTTATTCCATCAAGCTCGGATTTCATCTTCGGAACGCTAATTTAAAACGTTACTTTATTTGACTTGTTGTAAGTACAAGTTGTGAGTGGGGCGTTGGGTAATTTAAGTTTGCTTATTTCGGATGTCTCGTCACAGAAAATGTCACATTATTATTATGGTACTCTTTTAATGAATCACTGATACTTGATCTCTTCAATAAATAATACATCCAGGCTTGGTTGTTTCCACCCCATCGGATGTTCGGGCCATTAGTTATGCTTTTAGATGTTGGGATTATTATTATTCTTTCTTCATCCAGTCTCATCTTTGCGCTTACATTAGTCCATTCGAACATTACTTTAGATTCGTCCGTGTGGGTGCGGGGACAAGAGGTTCAGGTAAAGTTGATCATAAAGAATAGCAAGGCACACATTCATATTATGAGTTCCATCCGACTCGGAGAAAGAAGCAGGAGAGAGGAATCAGAGACCCACCAAAATTACATCCGTCTCTAGAGTCTCCAGCATCTGTAAGGAGGATGTTTGAAATATATCATTGTAAGTACATGTCCTATTCTATCTTCAGATTCTGTATGTGTATGCTAGGGATAAAATGAAAGTCATTTATTTGCAAAAGAAGTGGCTGTAAAGCTATCTTCTAAGCAGTCTCTCACACAAAGTACGTAATGTTTGGAGTATCCACCATAAGGCCTTCTCTTCTACACTTTTTAGAGAGTCGATTTCTTCGAGTCTTTGCTTTCATTTCACCAAACATTCTCTTGTTGAAGGCTATATATGCAATAGTTATCTAAAATTAAGGATTTAGCTACGAAATAAATCGCAAAGGGCAACAAAAACTCTTCGTCTTATTACATTCAATTTTATTCCTCTCTCCAAAAGTCCCAAGTGCCATTTGTGCTGTCAGCTTAAATTAAACTTGAGTCATGTATGAATGAAAATATTCAAGTTCGGGCTCTTTCTTCCAAGACTCGAATCAAGGCCCAGTGATGGAATTTCCCTGTTGTAGAAATCTAGACTACTAATTTAGTTTACTTAATTGATTGTGGTGGCTTAAAATATTCACTTTTAATCTCAAATTGCTTTTATCCCTGTTTACTTTCCTCTCCTTAATGATACCCTGGTTCCAAATTTATGTTTTGGGGAATTAGGAATTACTCCGCTAATGTCATTCTTGATTAACCAATCGACTAATCTTCCTACGATGGCATGTCTAAAAACTTGGGCTTACAATAAAAAATGGCTTATAGCTCCGAGGTTTTCCTGAACCACTCAACTCTAGTACATTCTTCACGGCAATCGGATGTGATTGATAATTCCCATAGGATTTTGTCTGAGGTAGAGAAAGACTTTCTGGTACATATGGTTGACCCACAAATTCATTTTATTCAACTCATTATACGGAATTAATCTTCGTTTCATTCAACGAAGTTCAGTATAATTTAAATTATGTTCTTAAGCCATGGGGTGTCCAAACCAAATACGTCAAATACAAAATAAAAATATTATTTTATATGTTTTGGCATCATGTGCTATTTGATTTTTTCCTCTTCAAAATTGTCTAATTTAAAATGTAAAAAGAAGTTTCAGTGTAATTTTTAATAAAATTATGTTTCGACATTTAGTAAGTCGGCAAATTTTTGAAAGTGATTTGTATTTTGAAAATGTTATGATTGTAATTTGCATTTATTGATGGTCATCCATGCTTTTTTCGAGGGTAGATTCGTAAATATTATTGATTATTACATCTTAATTTTACTTCGATTGAAGATATTTCAGCTCCGATTCCAGAGTTGTCAAGTGTTTTACTTTTCCAACAGATCACAAAGTCATCTTCTTGTCTTTAAGCGACACCCAGCTCAACAATCCAATATCCTAAAAATGAAAAAATAAAAATAATCAAGCATTATATCTAAGACATCTTATAATGGTATTAGAAATACAAAAAGCGAAACCAGAACTATTTAAACTAAATGTACAATTATCAAGTATGTAGACGAATTAATAGCCTAGCCACTGTCTGGAATTAATTGGATATTGCTTCACGTATACAAACATGCAACCTCAAATCAAGCTATGTTTGATAAAATTATTGACTATTGCGATAAGAAAACGGTAACACAAGTAATCGTAGTTAATGGCATATGATATACGAGATGTTTACGAATTCTGCAATGTAGTTTCCAGAATTCCAGAAAATCTGATAACGATGATGAATGGTTATATTCAGAGTACATGATATCCTACACACTCAATTCAGAATCCTGATTGGATTCGCATTCGGATGCAGATATTAATAACAAAGCCCATTAGAGAAGACAGCCTTGTTCGTTGCAATGCATTTGTACTTATTACCCTGTAAATAGTAAATTGTGAAACCAACCTTATAGATCATTAGGATCATTAGGATAGGCTCGCGTGACCTGTCAAAGCTTATTGAAATTCCAAAAAGAAATGTCAACCTCTGATATTACAAGGATGGATTTCAGGATTATTTTGCAACTCAAGTAGGGGAGTACACAAAACATAGACTGGCAGACCTCAGGTTTAGACCAAGCGACAAGATTTTTTTTAAACTTTCAAACATGACTGATGGAAGTTTTAATTGTGTTAGTACAAAAGGTAAAAGCAAAAAAATTGGCGATCAATGAAAGTTATAAGAACAAAGAGAAATCTATCGTTGAAGTAGATATTTCTATATTTGGTATCCATTTCAGGTTGTAGTAGATATATTTAAAAGGATTGGGCTATCGGTTAGAGAATGTTAATTTTGAGGTTTTTGCTAGCACCAATATATTCGACTGGGTGAATTGAAATTTGACCTCTGCCATTAGTTTAGTCCGGAAGTGTGGTTTTTGACTACCACCCGCTTTCACTCTAGCCATCACCAGAACCGCAAACAATTTTTGAGGCAGGGACCACTAGCACAGTAGTCCTAAAATATTGTCCCTATTTTCTATGTTTTAGGCCTCTGACTCCTCCAAATTCCAAACTTCTCAGGTTTTATTCCGATATAATGTCTACAATTACATTCATGATGCATGGTTTCTCATTTTCAAACTACCTAGATTGAATAGCAGAAAGGATTGATATATGTACGTATAACATTTTTGATTTGGCATCAGACAATTTGAGTGCTCCCTGCATTAGTTTAACGTTATCCTAGTTGTATTTATCTTGATGTCCATTTTAGTAAGCTTTTTTAACCAAGGTTTCCAAAAACGAAGTGCAACACTGCAGACTGTGGATGATGCAAAAACGAACGTTCCATGAACAATTCAGATTCATTCACTACCAACGATTGTTTAATCGCAAATTGTAAACTCAAATTTTGTTTCATCTTAACATTTGAAGGATAATTGTTCATCTCATTGTGCAAGAGTATTCCATCGGGAGCTGGGTTGGCCTCGGATTATTCCTAGGACTGATTAAATTGGAAACTAAGGTATTAAAATGCACCCCACTGGATTCATTAGTCAAAACTGTCGGAAGTGCAGACATTTATCAAGAATTATAATTAAGGCGTGGATTAAATTTAGGATAGATTATAATACCCAAAATAAATGTATCTTATCCTGCCCAACAATTTTCTTCAAATCTACATAGAATCTCTCCTGGAATCTAGAATCTGGATAAGAGCCAAAAGGCGAAAAAGGCGAGTAAATAAATACAAGGGTAATGTTAGGCTTTAGTACAAAACTAAAGATTGCTATTCGCAAAGAGAAGAGAAACTTACATCTTGAAATTGAATCAGTGAATGTTCTGTAAAGTGGAATTAATATTTGAACAATACAACAAATTTCGAATGAAATCAAATTTATAAAAAAAAATTCTTCTTGTGTCTAACACCAACATCCAATTTAACCCAAATGTGTCGGGTTAAATTATCAAATCGGAGAAAACAAACATGCAACTGTGAGTTTAATGTCAGCTTTTCCTAATCCAGTCTGTCCACTGGATGTGTAATACATGACATATACATATTACCTATTACCAACACGCAAGTTTTAGTTAAGCCCATCAAATTGTACAACAGTACATACATAAATCTAACCAGCACAGTATTCAATCGAAATTCGAGAGGCAGAACCAAATTGAGACCGTAATTTCTTCACCATAAATGGAATTTCCTGTTCCACTTTTACCTATTGAATATTACGAAAAAAATATAACTGGTACACATTATAGAGATTAGAGTTTGAATCGATATAGACAATCGTACAAACAACATGATACAGGGGTAGCATTATTCCAAATCTGATTTGTTTACAGTTTAAAGTCGACTTGTGAGTCCATGCCAAATACCCCAGAACACAGACTACAAAATTGAATGTAGGTAATTGAAACTTGATTTCTGGTTTACAAATAAATGTCGTGTAAAACATATAATGTTATAAATGTATCTGCAGGCTGCTCTTATTATTGCCTTCAACTTGGTCACCAAAGTTGACTTTCGTAGAACATTTGTAGTACTCTCCAAAGCTGTCAACCAAACCACTGACTGTACTCGTATAGAAGTTATTTAATGAATGAATGATTCAAGCGGCAGTTTTTACTTCCGACAGAAGTTTGCTAAAGGGCAACTACCTAGAAAGGTCTAATCCTATATACGTCATTATCGGCGGATCACGTGGTTCTGAATTTATTGGTTGGTAATGGGGTAGAAAATTGGCAATTCGACTTAAGGTTTCCAATTGTTTATTTTCTTTCAGGCTAAGTGGAAAGAGAATTGCAAACCAAGAACGTTTGATATTATCCTAATCCACATTTCCATTGTAAAAAACGTACAAAAAGGCTGACGATACATGTGCACAGTTTCCAACACAATATATAATGTCCAATTTTACTTTCTGCAAGTAGTTCAAGACCACAAATAAAACCCTTTTGGTATTTTAATGCAACAGTGCGTAGCAAAGAATAGAGTGGTGATATGTTGTGAGTTTCAATTTAAAACATTCGAGGATTTCAAATTCCAAGAAACTCTGAGCTTGACAGCAGGTCTTTGAATATTAAAGTTCAAATTGAAGACCGACAACAGGAAATGCGTATTCGTAGGTTTACTTTAAAAAACATTAGCATAGAAGGGGGAAATATGCTTCGCAAAGATTTCGAAGAGCTTGAATAGAAAAAGCTCTTAAGGCTGAATCTGGCTGAACCAAGCTGAGAATATAAAATGGAGTAGATAGATGAAGGAAATTTTATTATTAAAAAGCCCTTGACATGCATGATCTATATTTGCCATGAGCTGGATCTTATCGTTTATTAGCCAACGGATGGAGAGATCATGACACATAATAATGTATCCCTTGCATGAATGTGAGGCGGTCCTTCAGCTGTACCGTCGTAATAGCTTTTTAATGACCCAGTAGTAGGATAGGATCTTCATTCACACTATTTCATAGAGCAACCAACCAACCGAACTATACATAAAGAAATTTACCCTCTCCTTTGAAAAATTCAACAAAGAAAAGCTATGAAAATCATTAAACCGATAATAACTACATAAGCTAACTATAATATTCTAAGAAAACCATGAACCACTTTCCTTTCGATCAACGACCAAAATCTGATAGGATTCAGAAACTTGATAAAGCACGAACACCAGATTGGAAGAGAGTTTAAATTTTTTTTTGAATTTCTCAATGCCCCGACCACAATATATGGATCACTACATCCGCTAATAATAATAATAATCATAATGATAATAATATGTCATACTATTCTAGCCAATTTTTCACTTTCTATCTTCCCCTTCCACTTACGCCCGTCTTTCTTTCCAAGTAATCTCTGGCTTCTTTGTCTCATATATTTTTATATGTGTGTAGGATGACATGGTTGGTTTGCTTGGTGAGCAAAAGTGACTTTCTCTTGCTTTTGCAGCTGATGGAGCATGTATGGACAATATAAGCACACGTCGTATCGTGGATTTTGGTTCTCCTTTCATCACAAGCTATGAGAGCCTAAGTGTCTTTAAAACTAAAACTACATCCTATGTATGTAAGTTACGGATTTGATTTTTTAACAGTTTGTTTCAAATTTATTGATCTATGGATTTGCAAAGTTTTAAAAACAATTGAAAAAATACAACACGCTGAAGAAAATTTGAAGTTGAAAAGCGTTAAAAAATTAGATACATGTATTGAATAATACTTACGGCTGATCCGTTGATTACATGTTAGTCGGCTAGTACAGTTATAACCTATGTTTGCATTTCTAAAAAAAAAGAATTAACAATTTTCTAAATATATTTTAACGAAAATATAATATATTATTTGAACTTCAAAATCCCTGAAATAAAACTTATTTTGCACGATTTCAAATATTAAGTCTGCTTGGGGCTCATTTAGACATTTACAGTACTGCTTTGACAAAAACAAATCCTTAAATCCGGTGGCAACGAAGAGTTTACGTCCGAAGGAAGACATCAAAGTGTCTTGACGCTATAGCAATTCCAAATATGTAATAATTAGTCCACCAGCACTGTAGAATAGGAGTTGTGATTGAAATCATTTCTGATTTAATCTTCTTTAGAATGTTTGTCGCGATGCTACTTGAAATAGAATCAGTCATAATCTTAACAGTATTAATTCCTGTTATGTCGGATTTACTAACGTCCTAATTTCATCTCCGCACTTTATCTTCTATATATGTATAAGGTTTCTAATACTTGGAAACAAGGAGAGAGTATTTTTTTTGGAGAAAGTCTTTACCTTTGAACTCGCATCTCTTGTTAAATCTATTTAAGGCGGAGTGCCAGCGCTCTCAGTGCTTATCTTCTTAGGAGCATTCTGCAGAGCTGACTAAGTGATGTCGAGATAGATTCTGAAAATCCATGCATACACAGATAGTGGGATATTATTATGAACCCGAGTAAATGTTACACAGACAAATGTATAGAAGATAGATACTCTCGGGTTTTTGTCATATGCTAGTCCTTGCCTCCCCGTCTTGCTGACTGGTAAGTCTAACAAGACCACTTTTCATTTCACAGACACACTGTCGTCTCTCCATGCATGAGAGACTAAAGAAAATTGGTAAAAGAACATGGAAGAGGAGTATAAAGAATATTTTAGACGTAAAGAGAATTATGAGTATGGGACACTAACTTCCACCATCTTATAAAGTTACAACTTATAACTTTTGTTGCAGACAGCAGGCCCACTCGGCTGACAGTCGAAAAAGAAGACAATTATGAGACTCAAATGGGAAATAAAGGGTGACTACAAATGCGTCTGTGAAAATTGATCGCCAGAGTAAATGACATGAATGAGACCCAATTCATTCAATGTCAGGTGGAGAGGAGAAAGTTGTGGCGACGAATAAGAGATCTTATATGACTCACTGATGAAAGCTGAAGCAATGTTGCATGCAAAGATCTTAAGACTAAACCACAGGCACAACGCACAACATGATTCTTCGTGATTCTTCGTGATCCAACTTTCCCAAGAACTATCTATATAGTCTGACGTCTGATAAACATCCTGTATTACCAATAAGGGTAAAAACATTTCGAAATCTAGTCACAAGAAGGTTACTTCAGGCGGCAACTACCTAATTTAATATGGAAGCTACATTATGGTAATTTTAGAATGAAGAGTCAGAAATGAGCGTCTTATTGAATGTAATTGCCTAACGACATTAAAGATATCTCTATTCTAGTTTTTTCTGCAAATGCCTTACATCCAGTATAAAAGTTGGCTATAGAAAATTAATTTGATTCCTGCAATTCTTGCCGTTATTCTCAAAAAATTGCTGTCAAGATTTACTCTACTGAATTCTACCGCAATTGTCGTGTTTCAAGGATTTTGTTTAGTGTAACAATCTATTTCTACCCTATCTGCATACTCGGATATGGAGAAAAAAAATGCTAGGATAACTTTTTCTGGGAAGAAAGTTTTGCTCAGTTAAGGATGGAAAATATATACGAGACGCCATAAGTCAGAACGAAGAGCAATGCTGCTTTTCCAAGAAGACTGCCCGTTTTCTGATTGGGACTATTGGGAGTTCATTCAGAGTTATTCATTCAGAAACTTTAGGGGAGTTAGCATTTCCGGTTGTAGCTGCAGGGCATTAAGAAAACGACTAACCTATTTAAACTCTTTACACAAATTGTACGGACTCAGTGAGTTTAATCATTTTCAAACTCAGAATAAATAATTTTTACAGGTTGATTATGGTACGAAGATAAACCTTGTCATAGAATTATAGTTATAGAATTTTTTCTGTTATAAAAATTCTTCCAAAAACTCCATATACAACTGATCAGTATGACATAAAGCAATCTATCTTCAATCCACTAAGGCTTTTTGAATTTAAATGCTAAAAGTAAACCATTATAAATCTGTAATGACAAAAAATGGCCTGGTGGAAGTTCTACATTAATATTTCAACTCCTCTACTCGATGTAAAAAAATGTATGAATAAACATGGAATTGACAATTTTTTTAGGATTCAATCAAAACTTTTCATTGAACGAGAATTCCTATAAAATACTTGGAATTGACCATGATATGATATAGACTTATCAAAATGCCGCAAGCTGATGAAGGGACGAGACCAAACGAATCGTACATTTTTCAACAAGATCATGTTCAATATATCATATTATGTGACTTTGCGAAGCAATATGTACTACTTGTCTTCTTTTTTATTTTGCATAACAATGTGTAAACTATCACTGGCTATAACTAATCAAAATTTCAAACTACCATTTTAAACAATAAGCTTGGAATTAATTATTTAATTCTATTAAATGTACGTCGGTATGGTGTAGCCAACAGTATTTTGCTCTTTCTGAGAAATTTTACTTCAATCCAAGTGGTACATATTGATTCGCATAGTCACATATAAATTCCATGGAGGTTTGGTAAGGTTGTATATCATGACTCTAGCAACTTTTTAAACTTTTCCTTTAAATTCAGCCTTCGCCATTCTTACAATGACATATCCGGAGAGTGAGAGTCTCTTCATACCTGTTGTCAGTTTATAATCTTTTGACACTGTCAACCTGCTTCGTTTCATCTTGGCGTTTTCAAATGGAACGTTAGGAAATATGTCGTAGACTTGGAATTTTTGTAGAGCTGAAAATTCTACATAGTTTTTCTTATTGATATTAATCGAATAGACTTTGAGTCGAAACATTTATGTGGCTTAATTTATTAAAATAAATCTCAAATTATTTATAATATTTAATATCCAATGATAATACAAACTTCACGAATATTCGAAGTACACTGGTTGACATCATCAACAAACGATCTGCAATTAGTCAAATGTTTGTATATGTAGGCTAGGCGAAAAAATATTTAAGTACGGGGGAAAGCCCGTACATAAACTTTATACATAAACTTAACATAATAAACATAAACTTTCTCTTGTGAATGTTTCCATATTAGCGACCTATCTTTTTTACCGAATCAAAAATGTATGAAATGGTTGGTCAGAGTTCGCATTTTGCAGTGTTAGATTGCAGTATGAAAGTTCGCCTGATTTTTTAAAAAGTGAAATGAACCACTTACTAATTTAAACTATTTGCGTAGAATATGATAGTTGGTGAGTGAGACATATCACATCCACATCATCTGATTTTATGCAGTTTGAGGTTTTTTAGTTCTGAAAAGTTTTTCCCAAGTTTGAAATTCACCTACAAAGTGTGCTCAGACTGAAGAGTTATAGGAAATGTCATTATATATGAATATATGTACTTGATTTAAAGTCCGTGAGTGGTGAGCATTAAATCAAGACAGAGTTTTCCATTCCTTTATTCATTGTAAAAAGAAGTGAACGTGTTACAGAACTCCTACATACTCTGTCGGCAATGGTACGACTTTAATTCCACGTAACTCAGTTTTCTTAACAAAAAGAAATACGAGGAAAGTCTTCGTGACTGTACCTCCTCGGTTAATCCGCTAAGCCTTTAATTACAACCTGGCTGACTGGCTCGCGTTGACTGTTCGTGAGCTAACGAGCTTTTTTCCGTCTTTACGATGCATAAGAGGAAGAAAAAAGTTTTCGATGGGCTTAGTCTCTCGGAAGAAAACATTTATAAATGAAATAACGAGCCATCAGATGCTATTAGACCATCCACATCTACTAAGATCAATGCAACAGATTGCTTTTCTACGAACACCCAAAAGTATTGTACAATAGAAATGGCTGCTGCTGTGTTACTAGTGTGCTGTTGGGAAACTAAATAAACTATTCTCCCCTGCAGCATCGTCAATCAACTATGCATTGTCTGTTGGATGCCAGAACATAGAGATTTCTACAGAATCCAAGAAGAGCAACACAAGTCCGGTAGAAAGAAATCCAGCAAAATACATACCACCACCGCAACCACCGACGAGGCTTGTTCCATACGCAAGGAAGTAGATAAAGCAGAAATTGATTTACCTTGCAATATCAATTTAAACTGAAATAAAAGAATCTAGAGAAAGGTACACGGCTTGTCAATACAGCACCGACTGTCATTATGTACATTTGCAGTTAGATACCATAGCCAATGGTAAAAAATGTTCAATTTTTTGGGGGATTACTTTGGATTTGATATGTTTCTTGGTTCTTTCGAGTGATTCATCTAGCGTTGGTGGCTGATGGAATCCGTTCTGTATCTAACAAAAATGATATGCACTGGAATATATCAATAAGTTGCCAATAATGGGGACATGATATATATTTAAACATATATGTTATGCTACGCAATCGTCCAAATAACTAAAAAAAAAAAGAGTCTACCCTTGAAAAATTTGAAAAATTTGAAAAAAACTAATAGGCAGATTAATTGAAAAAATTATTTTTAATACATTTAGATTATTTCACAAACCAATTAAAAGATGTGGCTTGAATTTTTTTTTTTAACTATCCAATCAAAATTATCTTGGAGGCTGGGATAGTAGAGAAAGCAGTTAAAAACTCACAACCGTAAAAAAAATAATTAAGATTTAAGTATCCACCATATATATTTTATTCAAAACATTGATCTAGTTTTCTTACTAAATTGCAAGTTAGATACAGTTTATACAACTCTAATATAATATCCAGTAACCGACATGCAGACAGATTTGTAAGGTTGGGTTGACGGTTTTGATGATCAAACAAATAAATCCCTACCTGAAAACGATCACAGAGTAACTAGAGTGCACAAGACCATGTAGAAATCAAAATGTGCAAGATAGAACAAATCTCGATATTTTTGTTAACGTTAGGAAACCATAACTCTTGAAATCTGCTCAGACGGCAAGAAAAATAAAATGTTTTATCCCAAAAAAGAAGTTCTACGAATAACAAAAGTAAGGGAGGAAAGAAAAAGAAAGTACCTAAAGAAAGTAGACATTTTGATTTAGGTTGCCACTATTCCTTCTTCGATAACCTTACATGAATCGCAGAATAGTTGAATTTAGAGCAATGAAGAGTAAAAGCAATATCCACCAGTTGCAGGTACATATAAATTATTATTATTCTTCTTCTCAAAAAGACAAAACCAAAACATGTCGAGTGTCGTTTATTCTATTTAAGTACCTACGCATATAAGATTGTATAATAATGGACAGGAAAGGCTGTAGATTTTAACTTGGTTAAAAGCTAGTTGTTGTCGTCAATTCATTCTAGTTAAGATTATTAATGTAAAGACCAAAAAAGTAGTAGTATAGTGCACTTGAATGGTAAGTTGAAAAAAAACGAGATTTGCTGAAAACAAGATGATACTTTCTTTTAATGGTTCTAATGGGTTGAAACTGGACTTTATATTAGCAGATCAGACCATATAGACGCAAAGAAATGGGTATGTATTTATGTATATTGCATATAAAAACAGTGTTTTGTAGTATCAAGAATTATTGACAATTGCATCTTTTTTAACAATGAAGTATTCAATAGATAAATGCAACGAAAATAATACTAAAATTTTTAGAGTTCAGTAGCACGAATTTGAAAATGCTTAAGTATAAAGTGACGCAGTGAAAGAAGTTCGCATAGATATGTATAAGCCGGAGACACAATCTGGAGATAGGAGATAAAGTAATTGAATTAGTCGAAGCTATTACATGTTAGACGCATTTGGAAAGTCGGGGATGGTGAAAGTGAGATTATCCGATGGAGGGAAGAGGGGTAGATTCATAATTATGATAATAGGAGTCTCAAAGAAGACGGGAGTGCAAGACGCTTTGGCATTCTCCCAAATTCAATTCCAAGTTTCTGCTTTGATAATTCATTAGCCATCATTACGCAATTACATGGAGCTGTGCAACAGTGATGCCTCTTAGATGGTTAGATGATGTACATAAAATACAATATTCTGACTGCAGTGGAATAAAATAGACATCAAGTGAATGCTTACCTAACAATAACTTAAACGGTATACATTTTATATGGAGTGTTTGCTGGTTCAATACAAATATTGGTTCATTCAAGCGCAAAATCATCCCCTGTGGCGGACATAACCAATTGTAAAGAACGTTTTTTTCTTCGTAAAGCGTACAATGGTAAGACTCCAATCTACATCACTGCATTTAAACAATTTGATAGAAAATGTTGGCATTCCATCCAACTATTATCCTCATTCTTTAGCCAAGTGGTCTAGTTTCAGGGCGATAAATGAGACCTAAACACGCCATTCAAGTAAGATAGAAGCTGGCAATAAAGATGATGATGAGGAGGATGTACGGACAAAGCTTTACCTTTAAATACCTTTCATAGACTGAGGTTTAGTTTCAAAAATAACTAATCTTGTGCATGTGTATTAAGAACTACTAGCCGACAGAAAAAGGTTCGCAATTTATCACTGCTTCCTTTAAAGGAAAAATAAAAAAGTGCTCGTAAATACATGAAAAATGTCCGTGCATATCTATCACAAAGCACCTTAAGAAAGTAAGAAAATAACTCATTCAATACACGGAATCAGATGAAGTGTTCAAAAACCTGACTAATGTTAAAAAGCAGAGCACCAGTACCAACTCAAACAGACACTGTATGGACAGCAATAGTGTATAACCTTTCTAAATGCGTTGGAACTTAATCTAGCTGCCCTTTAGCCTTTTTGTTACAGTTAACCTTAGACGTGTTGGGCTTTTGGGTATTGAGCATATTGGGCATAAATGTTAGTTGAAGGCCCGTCGGCCCCTCCATATTCTCTGAAGATAATAGTATTGCGTGACCACCAACTTTCTTAGGTTTTTGCATGTTCGTCTGAATTCGTGTTTAGAGTGCCAAATCTAACATCATCTAAATCTAACACACTTTCTCATTTATATATATACCTGTTCAAAGTTTGAAGGTAAAGTTTATTGTATGAAAATAAAATAAGAGAAATAGTTTCAGAAAGAGCACAGATTAAATCAAAAACTATCAACAATTCAACAACACCGTCACAGAATTTGAACACATTATAATTCCCTTATTTTGACCAGTTTGTTATTCAAAAGTCTGTGTGTTATTGTTGAATGAGTATAGATTTGGCATTTTATTAAACCATGTCCAATGTTAAGCACTTGGGTCTAATCTGCTCCAAGCTATGTTGGGATATGTCAAGTTTAATTGCTTTTAATTCAACCTTTGGGGACTGCCGTCACCTATTTTGGACACACGCTAACAACACAACACATGTATTTTAAATAATGTCATGAATCAAAATGACCTATGGATAATCACTACCTTCACCATAATATGTGCTAATTTGTACAAAATAACATGCAATCTTTTACTGAACAGGTAAATTCTAAATTTTACACCAATAGGCACTAAGATAATTTTTGCCAATAACAAACACCAGGAAAACGTGACAAACTTTAGGTTCTTCTTACACATTTTAATTCAGATGCATGTCAGGGAGTAATATTTATTTCCTGTTACTACTTTGCTTCCAAAACTTATGAACATATAAGGCAAAATAATATTGAGTTGGAATCGATCCGGGGATTGAGTACTAACTAAATTGTAAAAACTTGAATATACTGACCAGTTATCGGATCGGGATTTACTTTGATAGGAGATAGTTTAAATTATATCTTAGACCCAAACAAATTGACATCCATAAATTGTAAGTAACAACGAATTTAATTGTCAACCTGCGGCAACAGTTATAAAAACTGACCCAAAGAATAGCAGTCGTCAATAATACCTACTCAAGAATCGCAGAGTGAGTAAGTACAAATAAAATATACAGTATTATTTTTTATTCTGATCAATGGCTAGACTGTGATAAGGATGATCTATCTGATCTGTTATTAATATAAGACGGGAGCTTTCAACCATAAAAACTGATGTTTGAGTATGTCACAGATGAAAGATATATTCAAAGCAATGAAATGATTTTGGTAGATGACCAAACTGCCTTATGCTATTGAACCTCCTATGGCTGACTGGTCACTCAAATATTTATTGAGAAATGATGACGTTTTTTAAAGAGGATAAACCATAACCCAGTCACAGCCGTACTTCAACCCAGTACTTGAGGATAGTCATCATTCAGATAAAATGGATTTTAGTAGAGGCTAGATGCTATCATTTTAGAGGACGTCATCATAACAAAGCGGGCAGGGATTCAGTCTTGAAGTGAGATATGAACAAGAAGAAAGACGATCAAGAAGAGAGATTGGATCTTTTGTGTGCTTAGTCAAGTGGATTTTGTCGCTGAAAAAGATATATGACTTCTTCTCAAATGGCCCTTCTTTACTTACCTCATTCTTCCGCATAAAGGAAAGAGAAGAGATAAGCCCTTGCCGAATATGAAGCCAAGGTGTGGGGGATGTGCCACCACCACCACGATCGTAAGAGTCAGACTGAGGTTTCATCATCCTTAATAATAACATCACCTTATGATGATCCTGTTCCTTATACAAAATACTTTTAGACTGGAACAAAATCCAGAGAAATATGGCTCAGTGGTCCAAAAACATTTGAGGATGCGAGAGATTTCTTCTTGCTAACTTTCCCCACTTACACTCTGTTACTCCCGTGTGCTTCTTTACATCTTTTATCTATCTTGAATCTTTTTCTCTCTCGTTTTGTTTCACCACTAACCACATTGCTGCCAATGGAACCAACCCTAATGCCAGCCAAAGTTAGCTATTACGAAGGAATTCCCAATCCGCTAGAATGATTTCCACTTGACTTGAGGAATGGGCGCTTAAGAATTCTTTCAAATTCAATTATGAATGATCTACTTCTTCTGGTTTTGGTTAATCATAATTTGGACTTACGTTATCTTATTCCATTTCTTTGTTAGCTACCTATCATCTACATGTGGAAAGTATTTTTCAATTTGAATAAACACGTCAGCTTCAGGTCTGTCTTTCGTAGTTCTCTTGATGATGAACAGATTGTGAATCGAAATAAAGATATGAGAAAAACTAACTTGACAATGGATTACCTCCAATGTCTTTTTCTATTATGCCTTACTCCAGAGCCCACGTCGAAAAAATAAAAGGAAAGCTCATCCAAGCGTTTCATTTGATTTACTTGTATTTCTGAAATAAAGTATAAAAATATACTGAAATAGCCTTTCATCCAATGCCACACTTTACATCAAAGTTTTTGGTCGCTCCTGGATATACCAATATGATTTTTGTACTTTGTCGTCTTACACAATACAATCTTATTGCACTGAAGTGGACAAAACATTAGCCAAGAGCCCAAGTATTTCGGTTCCCTGCCGCAAAAATAACAAGTATAATTTATTTTCTGCGTGACTGAATTCGAGCAATTTCCAAAAGAGAAAGGGACATAAATGGAGGAGGAAGCAGCACCAAGAGTTGGACTTGACCAGTTTGATCACTACTGCGAGATAAACATACAAGCTAGCAATTATTAAACCGACCAATCACGCTGCATTAACTAATTGCTCATAATATTACCTATTTCCTACATATCTTTAAAAAAGCGTATGTTTCCTCCCCTGCTGCTCTTGGAATTTCTAGCTAAGGAGTTCAAAATCAAGAGCAAATAGTAATAAAACTACTAGGGAAAAGAAAGCTACAAGACTGACGTAGACCCAATAAGATGAGGTATATCAGGTCAGAAATGGCTTTATACGTTGATTGGGTGGATTCCTAAAAAAGAAAACTTTTTCCGATGAAGTCCTTCTCTCTTTCTGAAACTACAGTAAACTCTGTTCATTATCGAGAAAAGGAGGAAGAACGTCAGGTATTTCTTCTTGTACTCTTTATATACAATATCAGATATCCTACATTCCAACAGATTCACTCGACCATCTCTCTCTAAAATGGAGTGAAATGAAGGAAACAGAACCATTCAGATCCTACCACACTACAGACAAAAGAGAGTCCATGAGGGATCATAATAACAAAATCGCCTCGTAGTTTGCTACTAAAGGCTTTCTATTGCCTCACTACTTTCTTGATTCATCATCATCATTGCTCTTATTCTACTTCGTGCTTTTTGATCGAGTCAATCCCATTTTCTTCAAAATGAAGAAAGTTAATCGAATTGGGAGACTTGGGCTTAAATTTTCAATCCTATATAGCTGGTCATGTTTTTGTAGTCTTATATCTATATTGGTACGAGAGGATGGGCATTGTACTGATTTGTAGACCTTGTCGAGTGTCGAAAGTGTCGATACCCTCAATCTCCTTGTGCAACATTCAATTTACAATTACAATCCAATGACTAGCTTCGTTATTTTTTAAAGACGGACTTGAGCAACCAAGTTTTTTGTGACAGGCACGGTGTTGTCGGCAAATCTACGATACCAAACTCAAGTCTGTAAATTGGACGAATTGAGAGGATAAAGCAAACACCTCAATTTCAAAGTCCTTTTACATCCTTTCACATTCCTAGTACATAAAAACTGATCAGATTCCTTTTAGATTTATAGATCAAGTTAGTTATGTCTACAGCCGGTATCTAAAAGGGCCAAAAAAGGCACGATTTTAAACAGGGCATCGTGGATAGGACTACATATATGTATATATAAGAGTGTGTCATTTTACTTTCTTTTTGGAATTAATAAACAACAATAGCTACTGTCATATTGTGTCGGAGAACAAGTCAGGAAAAAGAAGTAATTTAATATTTTCCTGGAAAGATATGTAATCGACAATGCAAGGTCTTAGGAAATCGTATTTAAAGCAGCACCAACTTGTATGGTCAGTCCCGAGAGTCATAATGAATAAACAAGTTAATGCAAAACGCTTGGTATTCATCTACTGCATACATACTTCAGTTATGATACTTCATGTTTTGAGAAATTGTTTTTGAGGGTAATGGAAACCAGGAGAGTGCATTAGGAGTAATGTCATTAAGATTTGCAGAGTCTGTGCAAATAATATTATAGCAAAACTCGCTCACGTAGTTTATTCACAACCTATCCAGTAAACAAACTTTTGTCTAAAATAAAATCTCCTTTTCTTAACTTTTGTATTATTTTTAATCCGGTTGTTCTAGAAAACTCTTAGTTACGTGATTTTACTAGATCAAAACTTCTTTAATGTTTACAAAATAATTTGTACACTTTATATTTATTATATGTATAACTATAAGTAATCTCAAAAATTAATATGATTGGTTATTTAGTCCCACGGTTTAGTTGTTTATATCTATCACAGTGAATTTTACTTCAAATGAATATTGACATCACAAGTACATTAATCTAATGTAATAAAGTTTTGGTACATTGGCACAAAGATAAACCCTCTATTATTTGTCACAGTATATTAGGCATGATTATTAAACATACCTTCAAATTGCTTGTATATTATTGAGTTTCAAAAATTTAAACTGCGGTACAATAAACTGCAAATATGAAAGAAAATATTGCAGAAATAAACATAAAAAATACATGTGCTAAATTCGCATAGCATGATATATTAACATTTCCTTACTCGACATGAATTGAATAAAGAAAGTTGGAAGATACTTTGACCATAATGGAATTAAGAAGTTGGAATACCTTAGAGTAATTTTCCACTGTGAAAAGAGCTTCCGTTTGCCAATTTGAGGCTTAAAGAAGTACATCCGTAAGCCAAAAGCTACGCGCCGCAGTTGGCAATAGTACTATTATCATATTATAGGAGAGAGCAATCTCCTTCTTAGAGTTCCCTACCACCCGGATAGAAAGTCAAAATATAGCTGGCATTGTTGAAGACCAAATTCAATTTCCCCTTGGGATGAGCCATCCTTCATCGATTTATATTTCAAATTCAGAATCAACCTCCAACAGGTTCTTCTTGAGCCTTCTAGGCGTTCTAGATCCGATGAAATTACATTCACCAACCAATTTTCTCTTTAGGACATTCACTCTCTATTTGCACACATCAATATGTAAGAAACTACAAATACACAGCATACTAGTCTGAATTTCCATTCGGCTTTTGATTTTCTCGAATATACTACGAGTGCATGATGCAGCAGCAGCCAACACTAAACCAACCAACAACGCGAGACCTCATCTCTCTTCCTACGTAAAAAAAACGAAAGCAAATCTCATTTAAGATCAGGGTTTCCATCCACATTTTAGTTTTCCGCTTCGTGGAGATCGCAACCAAAGAGTATATTTATTAGATGAACCTCCCATCACTCACCAAGAAAAGCACCGGCTATGTAAATTGTCTATTGATGGCAGTCGTATCCAAGCTAGTAGTAGTGAAACAAACAAACCGTCTTTCCCTTGTCGTTTCTTTTCACTTCCTTTTTTTAAGAAACGGCAGTACTTCTATCAACCACCTCAAACCGCTTTCAGCTTTCAGCTTTCTTTTCTGTTTTTTTTTGTCTACCACTATACAGATAACCTGGTGCTGGAAGCTGGAGTTCTCTGAGTCTAGAATTTAGACGATTCATCCAGACCATTAGGCATGTTTTCCATTCTTTATCCTCATCCTGCTGCTGCATCTTTGAGGGAAACATAGATTAAATCCCAAGCAAGTGGTAGATTAGACGAGAGACTAATCTTTAAGTCTTCTTTACTTCACCAGACCTTTACTGATATTAAAAAAGGAAAATCTGGTGCCGTTAATGTAATAGCATATGTACATCTGGGTATATTTGTTTTCTATCAAGACTGTCACTCACTATGCAGAGATCCTCCCAATCTATTGTGTTAGAAATGAACAGTGATTCCGACTTTTAGCTTCCAACTTTTTCCGGATTTAAAATTATAAGATAGATTATAAGATATAGAGTTTTGGAAGAAACCAGGAAAACAAATAGCCCATGGTAAATAGTTGCCTCTGGACAAGTGCCAGCCAAACGGAAATTATTGATTGACTGCATCAATCACAGCTCTCGTAAATTATATAATATTTATGACCTGGGTAAAGTGAAAGCAAAACAAAGTGACTGAACTCCTTATCAAATTTGTCTAAACATGCCGGTGATTTACTTTTTGTCTTCTGTACATACCCGGGGGTTTGTAATATATTGGAAATCTATAGTCGGGTTGTATTCAATTCCAGCCTAGACTTTACAAACTTTGTTTTCAAGTTTTCAGAAAATGGTAAACTAAACTAGATCTTCACCCTATTTGTGAAAATAACTTTCTTTACATTTTGGATTTTATCTATAAAATCTCCTTTGTTTTTGAATATCAAAACAATCAGTATCAACCAAATATAAAGTTACCAACTAATTACCGTATTGCTTTCTCCTGAACATCTTGTCATGAATGTTTGTGCAACACATTGAAGTTTTGACAATGCTAATATGAAAGTAAATATTAGAACACTAAAGATTAATTACGGAACCATATGCTGAACAATTCAAGTATGTACTGATGCTGATACCAAGGAATCATTACTGTACATAATAATATAGGTGTAAATTATGCTGAATAGTAATGGAACAGTAAGAGAAAGTTATTTTATATAAGAACCGAAAGGAACGTTCGACAGTGAAAAATTGAGACTGCGTTTTGTTACCTTGCGTGGTTATTAATCAAACGAGCTTTTTTATTATCAGGATTGGAAGCCGTTTCAAACAGAAAATAAAACTTATCCAAATCACAAGGGCAAAGGAGTAAAGCTCAATGACAAAAGATGAGCCTACTTTCTGAGTTATGGCCTTCCGTCATCTTTTCTTTATCAGTCCAACCTCAATCACCTAATATATATATATAGTTATTATCACATTGTACTTAAAGATGTTTGGTCTAGACAATGACACGGGACGAGTCAAAGAGAGAAAGTCTCATTAATCAACAGCTAAGCACATTGTTCTTAAGATAATACTGAATGTATTTTATACCTTTGTCTGTCTTCCGTTTTTCCGGTTGACAATAATTTTGGGAAAATAATTAAAATATTGATGTAAAAATGATATTATATTTGAAGCTAGTAAGTACAAGTTTCATTTATTATGTTACCTCACAAGTCCCAATTTTGAAACTAACTATTGAAAATTCCGTAAATATGAGCTTGTATGGAACACCTCGAAATGTTCATTTATTTCCGAAAGTTTCTAGACATCGTTAGATTGCCAATAACCATGATTCTCGTAGTTTGGGGATATTCAGTCAAAAGCAAGAGGATTTCCGAACATTCAAAGCAACTGGGATCTCATTAGATAGGAAATTGTTAGTTTTTGAAACGACAGTACTACCTATTGGATAGTCTGGAGATATTTTGAGGAAATATATAGAAGAATTGAGAACGTTTCATTCCTCTATGGGCCAAAGCTAGCTGCGAGGATTTTATTAGAACATTTTATGGTGAGCTGGCTCTGATGAACCTTCATTCAGGGAAATAGAAGATAGGCATTTGGCGGTGACGGACTTTATGCGTACGTTTGACTTTTATGTGAAACAATTTTCGCCCCATTCCATCTGGAAAAGTTAGTTAGTTGGCCAGGAAATTGCTTTCCCACAACTATATCCTCTTGCATTTACGACAAGTTGCATTACTTGGAGACTGCCTCCCGAACTGAAATTCCTGCCTGAAGACAGGAATCAGTGAATGGAATATTGGTTTGAAAATCTATCTCCTTGATGCACTCTTTACCGAAATCATGCGGGTAGATTTCCCCAATATTTTTCTCCAAATTGTTATGGATGGAACACTTCAATGAGTGGATTATCACAAAACTGCCGAACGACTGTTTAGTTTACTTTACACCCTCGTAACTCCAAATTTTGCACTCAAATCAAGCACTAAAGACTGTCTTATCCCATCTTCTTTGTGAGGGTTCTTTTGATGATGCTATGCTTCACCTGCGACCATAGTTATTTTACTAATGGAAGCTATACAAAAGGATATACATACAAATATGAGCAATCACGTGATAGACCACGTACACTAATGCTAGGTAATTACTAACCGAATCGTTTCAATTAGTTCAAGGGATTTAAAATTTTGCATTTAAAGATAAAAATGTTGATCGTTAAGGATATTTGTATCGTCTCTATTTTTGCAAAACATTTTCTCTATAACATTTAAATGGTTCACTCACCAAAGTCAACCATCAGTCAGTCATCAACCTCTCATTTTCGAGACCTAAATTAAGTGCTTCATGGAGAAAAAATCTTTATATTCACCTCTATAGGTTTATGACGCTTTGTGTAGCTTGAATTAAATATAGCATATGTAATGTTAGGATCTTTTTTGTTGTACAATATTAAATGTAACTTGTGGTGGTGGCAATGAAACTCTTGTCGTTTTAAGCCAAAGTAATCATCACCCGTAAATTTTGATGTATTAATAGGAGCCATCATCAGATTGACAACTTGCCATTTTTTAAAAGCTGCTTGTGCGTAGAATGTTATCAAGAATAGGATAGAACACGGTGATATTTATCTAATAGGTGAGCCAGGTCTTGCGGTGCAGGTGTGGTCTGATCCATATATAACAATTTGTTATATTTCGGTCTGATCTATTACAAATTTTGGTATGCATCGCAGTTTTCAGATATATGTATAAAATTGCGACAAAGTGACTACATTTGTGTTCAATTCAGAGAAAACACAAGCCATTATAACATTCCTGATGAATTCCAGGAGGAACAGTATGAAATATGAAAGATGAAACAATGGAAACGGTGAATATATATTTTTGATTAACAAAAGGTCAGGGCAAAAACAACATATAAAAAAAACAAAACTAATAAATGTGGAATCTAAAAAGGTCGCCTAATTTGTTGTTTCTATAAGTATTTGTTTACTTTGATTTAAAATTGTCGTATCGACATTAAAGTAAATAAATGAAATCAAAGATACACTTCATTAAAATTACAAATACCCATTCTAGGGAACTTCCCACAGGGAGAAAATAATACAAATCACCCAAAAATTAACTGTATAGCAGTCCAAGGGTATTTATAGATAAATATATAGGAAGAAGAACGACGTAATATGATATCGATTCAGCTGAAATTCCTAGTAATCTAAGTGTCGAAATTTTAAATTACATTATATTTGACCCTGTTAACTCAACCGTAAAAAACTTATTTGCAAACTTGAAAGTGATGCAATTTGGTTCATTAGATTTGGCAGAGAGTAACTGGGGAAATGTATAGTGTCTGCATTCTGAAAATTTCTGAGGCTGGTCACAAGTTCCAAAAGTCAAACGGCTTTTCATTCCATAGAACTATTTTCCTATTACCATTGATAATAAATCAAAAAGGTAGTCCATTAATTCTCGTATGTTCTAGGTGTCTAGGATTTTAATCCATTCTCTATTTTATTTTAACCACTTGATTAGCCTTTATGCGACAATAGATTATATTAAATTGGCATCGCCACTTTCCAACTTTTTAATGGAAATAAACATTGAAAATAGTTTCTCCTATTTATTCACAATGAGGTTACTTCAAGCGTTATTTTCACAAACACTATTGTTGGAAGCATGCAAACTTTGTAAAACCTTTCCAGTCTATTGACAGAGAAAACTAGTTAATTATGATGATGTTACTTATACCTCTTATACTCTCATTGTACTATGTACTCACTACTACGTAATCGTCTTTAAATTATTGCAAAATATCATTAAAATATTTTTGGCTCTGTTCTGCTAGTAAAAATTATGACTACCGTTTTTGCGTGTTGGAAGCTCCTTGCCATTTTATGGGAAAAGAGCGGAATATACTTCAGTTCAGATAAGGAAGCGAGCTATTGACACACGACACCAAGCTAGACGCGAAGCTATTCACATCAATTAGCCTTTGGGGAAAAGAGAGTGGTTGCTTATCTTTAGTAGTTGAACATTCGTTATGTACTAATAGCATTTTCCAAATCCCAAAAGCTATCAGAATGCCCCAAAGAAAAGTGGACAAGAAGAAGGCCCTTAGCCATTTCTGTTTGCTCAACTTTCTCTATCCGGATTTGGAGTCCGTGGAGATGAATTGCGGATCAAGGGCCATTAGTGAAGTTCGGTTGAGTTGAAGCCGATTTCAGAAGGAAATAAGGATTGGAAGATTAATTAAACAAGGGGACAATGCAAACAAGAAAGCACATTCAATTACACCTGATTGAGTGGAATGGAATGGCACATACTTCATCCCCATGTTCAATACAAATGAACTTCCGCTCAAACTTAGGGTAGAAGAATCTAATCAAAGTAGAAATTGCATCTGTATAGAGAGAGAAACAGCCTACAATTCATTGTTAAAACAAAATCACGGTATATTTAGTATATCGCTCAAAAAGCTTGGAAATAAATTCCCACAATTATTTTTCTTTTCTGTTTTTTTTTTTTACTCCTGATAGACCAAAACTACATAATACATACATACTTTTAGTTGGAAAAAGTTGTAGTATGAATTGATTAAGAAAAGCAATGCGATGCAATTGAACGGTACTAAAATTCGCTTACAAAGCCAGCAAATGACGTGAAAACAAACAATTCTTTGATTATCCAAGTAAAAACAAAGGAATTTAATTCACCTTTTGTCCAACTTCTTCCGCAAAAGACTTTTGGTAGAGAGGAATCCCAGACGGTTTGCTATTTTTTGAATATTTCTTCAATTCAATCCTTCTGACTTTAAAAATAATAATACTTCCTATAACAATAAAGACGATGCTAGACAAAGGTATGGAGGAAATCTTGTAACTTTTATAACCCTTACGGTTGTTTTTTCTTCATCTGGCACAAAGCTTACTTAGAACTAAAAAAAACTTGATATGTGATATGCAAAAACATAGATGGGCGGCCACCGGTAGTCTTTTTAATGGGTCACGAGCAAAAAGGCAAGTGGCCTTTAATTAACTTCGGTGGCCGCCCATCTATGTATGTGCAAAACCCACTGGATATATTTACAATTGGTATTATTAAGTTCTTTTTTCTTGGTTGTTGGAAAAACGTACGTTTTTACTGAAGTTAGTTTACCAAAGTAGAAGAAAATAATGTCAGCATATTTGAAATGCACTAGAAATCTCAGTTTGTCATTGTCACTTGTTTTAAAATCATAGCCACAAATCCTATGGTGTATTACTTATATAACTAGTTACTCAAAGTTGACTTTAACTTTTAAAGTAAACTTTTTTTTTATATCTTTTTCAAACTCAGAGAGTTAAATTTTGAGATTCAGTTTTGTTTGAAAAGAAGATTCGTATTTTTGGAGGGTTAAGGAACACTAAATATGCAACATGGCACATATGTAAATATGATAGCAGTTGCCAAGAACAAAAGTTCTCGAATCGTGGATAGTGGTTAAAGTACATTAAAAGTTGGTGCTGACGGTGCTCTTAGTTCCAAGTTAGTATCAATGATGTGGGAAATAAGTCTTGTGTCCCTTGTGAGAGGAGAAAGGTATGGAGAAAGGTCCTCTCAAATGTCCCTTTCACTTTTGTCTTATTTCTTAACGCCTCTTAGCCCACAAGAAGACAAAAGAATGGTCATGAAAAATGAGGGTTGTGATTGCGGTTCCGAGGATGACACTGAGACAGAGATTGAGTGACAGGAATGACAATAACAAGTTTCTCGCAGTACTGATTTTATTTTATTCGCCAGATTCGAAACTATTGAAAAGGTATCTATCGGGACTTGCTTTCACTCCTTTCTCTTTTCTTTATTTTTAGAGGGACCGAATGGTTTTTGGAAGCGAGTTGGAACCAAGGTTTCGTTGAAACGGAGAACTCGGAACAGTCCTTCCCTCACAAAGTTAAAACCAACACTGGAGTTTACTTAGCCATGCTACTCTCTTCATATTTTCTTCCACACTCGCCTTCTAAACCGGACCAGCTATGGTTTAAGCATAACCAGAAGATATTATATACATTTCCACAACCTGAGATGGTTAATGGAAAATCTTCAAGTATGAATGCATACGTATGCCACAAACTTTTCTACTTGTGACAGAAAGAAGACCTCAACTTTTCTGTTTAGTGTAAGTCCGTAAGTAGGTTTGACTGTTGGAACTTATCTGATGCACGTATTCATATATCTATTATCTGCGAGCCAACCTATTCTATTATGACAGTAGTGGCCTGAAACGAAGCGTTTGTTTTTAGCCCTTCATTTATGTATGCGAACTCACCGTTTTCAGGTAATCACTTTTAGAAAAATTACCTTCCGCTTCGTGCTTTATTCCTGCAAATGTGTTGCATAGGTCTCTTTGCTATATGTATAAATGCTCGTTAGTACAGATGAATATGAATCATACTCATTCCAGTCATATTTCTATAATATTACTTTAATTATGGACAAAAGACGGGGTCGTCCTTGACTTGACGGCAGTGTATTATGGTGTATACTAATTATAGGTTGGTAACCGAATTCGAATCGGCTGCTCTTTTTGTGCCTTCTTACCTGATGTAAAATCAGGTCAATTAGGACTTTTTTTGCACGGTTACATGGAATATATCCTCGAATAATCCTTGTTAATAACGATATCATTAATGTTTAAAATTTCATAGATTGCCTTTGTATTTCGATTGAGTTGGAGATTTTATGACTAAATGTTTATTACTCAAGCAAGATTCAAGAGACTTGAATTTTGACATTGTTAGCATCCCCGTAGGAGATGGTTTATACAAATTTCAATGTAAAACCCTATAAATCTAGTCATCAACCGTTTAGCTCAATTAAGTACTTCTTGCCCGTGTCTTATGGTTAAGTAAAGTTATTCTCCTCATACAATGTTACAAAGAATGTTTTAATGGGATTCCCTAATGGGTTATGAGACATTCGAAAAACCTCCAACGCAATACAAGCACACAGGAGGTTTAGTTTCAAAATACGTGTCCATGGATCACAAAATTGTGAGTAACTTGCTTCTTTTACTAATATAAAATCTCTAGGGTTCTATATTTCTGGTTGTATTCAAGACTTTGCGACAACCTCGTTCATAATTGAATGAGCAGTTTATCCTTCAACTTTCCAAAATGGATGTCCGGGATATGGAGCTACGGCGTTAAGAATTCAAAGAGCAAATGGTCGCATATATTATGCATTTTAGAATTCCCGATAACCATGTAGAAGAAGCAGACCTCACGTTTTCCGGCTTACATGAGGTTCAATCAATGCATTATTATCTAAAGTACTTTTGAATGTTTCAGCACATATGAGCTTGTCTCAAGTCTCCATATCTAGCTCCAATGAGCTTCCTTCTGACTTTGACAAATAGTTTGAATCTCTTTGGATTCTTATTTCCATTTCACATCGAGTAACAAATGATACTTTCTATATAATGTGCCTAAGATGCTTCGATTCCTTCGATGCTCCCTAGTCTGAAAACTTCATGTAAAATGTGATCACTGATCAAACCTTCTCTTTCTCCAATACAAACCTTCTCTTTCTCCAATAAAACACTTAAAGTCAACTGTTGGGTTTATAACCTTTTGTTTTCTGCAGATGTGCAAGAAATGTGCCAGACGCCCACGCATATTTTACAACCAAGTAGTAAATTGGTTTTGCTTGCCACTAGTTTGATCCAAAATACTTCCTTTAAGTTAAAGCATTGTTCTTACTTCAAATGTTTGAACTCGTAGAAATGCACGCTCTCGATTTTTACACAATGTGTGTAACACCGGTTACGAATTTTCTATAGTTAATTCAAAAACAAAACAAATCAATGAACACTGCAATACAATTTGCAGATTTGGAATCGGGTAATTATTTAGAGTGTAAATTAAAAGTTCTTAGCTTTTCCTAACCTGTGTAAGAAATGTGGCCTAGTAGGAATTTGAAATGCTTACATTGTAAATCTTCTTAGCTAGTACATTGTATCAAGGCTAAATGTACGGGATGCGTTAAAATCAACTTAGAGTTACATAACTTTTCCCACAATTTTATTTAAGCTATAAAAGACTCATGAAACTATACAAAAGTTATTAAATGTCGAAAGGCAAAAGTACTAAAAACCCGTTCAAAGTCTTGAACTTCAAGATGTTAAAATGATGTGGTAATCAAATGGTATCACTATACAGTTTAAATAAAATATCTTTATAATATTAAATCTCATTCAACTACACTTTTTCATACATAACCTCTTGCTTCTGAATTTCAGTTGCCAGTTTTACTTCGGCTGGTATTTGTAGTAACGAGATTCGGTCAATAGCTCTAAACCGTGTGTCAAAAATAGCGAGGACATCCATTTTCTGATGTCACTGCTACACAAAATATGTTATAACAAACGAACTGTTTATGTTATTTTGAAAACATTAAGTGAATCAAAACTTTACTTTGATTGTGGCTATGTTAATTTTCATGAGACGTCGATTTTATCAAAATTTGGAGAGTTTTATGTTCATATGCAAAATTAAGAAATTACGCAAAACGGTTTTCAAGAAAATATGCTTTAGAGTGCCTAAAAACGTTCAAAACTGCATCAGGTTTGGAGAAGTAGTTCTAAGATTGAATATTTTGGTGAAAAATAAAGGTTCAAAAATTGCAGTGCCATATGATTTGGACAAAACCAAAAAATAAACTCTACTCAGAATTGAAATGAAGAAGCAAATAATACAGAACTGCAAACAAATCGAAGGTAACTCTCATGACCGTCTCGGAATTCGTGTTAGAAGTTATAGTCGCATGGTTTTTGTAAGCTTTTTGTTTCAAACAATCATTGCCACACTTGTGTTAAAAAGGCCAACATTTTAATGCAAATTACTATGTACAGAAAATTCAACCTACATACTTCAACAACATGAACTAGAAGGAATTATTTCCAAATTGCAGCTAGCATCAAAAACACGAGCATGAAATTAATTAGAGGTTGGATTTCAGGAGTCTGGAAATACTTGTGGGTCTAATTCAGATTTGTTAGAAAACTTAACCTATGGTCTATACTTATGGAAAATGTACAAAAGCTTTATAAAAATGCTCGAGACAAGTGGGAAAATATATCAATAACAACTTTCAAAAACATAATCCATGGCGTTAGGGTGGATGAAATGATTAAGATGATAGTGTCTGACAAATAAATATTTGCGAGAGATAGACCTTTATTTATTTTAATAGAAAGTGTCCTCGTTATTTTTGACACACGGTTTATAAACCACAATAACGGACTGGACTTTTCTGCATTGAGTACAATAGGTCCTAATTACTGAACCAACCAATTACTTAACATTGTACTCCCGCTGGCTTGAAGTTGTATATGAGCGAAAATTATTGTTAATTGAGCCATTGGACGTTGGAATTCGGTTGGGGTATTCATACTTTCATTACAAGAGAGAATGTTTCACATTTAACAATTATTGAGTACATTCACATCGCCTAAGATCCGACTGTCCTGTGAGAAATTAGAACAACACCAATAGTCTTCATACTGTTAATTATAATTACGACGAATGGTCTCCAAAAAAAGAAAGATTTACAGTAAACCTAACTTTTCCTAAAGATTTAAAAACAACTTAAACAACGTTTAGATAAATATATAAAAAGCAAGGTGTTTAAACCGCCATTGCTTACCTTAAATGACACTATCAATCTAGGTAACCAACGCCGGTTTAATCACCTTGATAAAAAGTAATATGATAATTAGGGAAAGAATTAGTCCAAAAAAGAATGGAAAAATCATTTTTTAAGAATCACCAACATCCATTAAATACTTTCACGATTCATAACTGATAAAAAGTATATGCTAAGCATTGGCATCAAAATGTTGGTAAATGTTTTAACAATTAGTATATATCATGTCAGACTTGAAGCTCATATACGTTTGTCTATCATTTCATCGTATGATTGTGGGAGTTCTTACCACTTACTCCAATAATTGATGAAATTTACTTTGCAAATGCTTTGAGAAATTGAAGGATATAACAGAAAATACAAATTTTAGTGTCGATTTTTTGCTAATGAGATTTCCTAATACTTGACTCCTTTTATTTCTGTAAAAATGATCATCAGTTGAAGCATATTCTGAACTTTTGTATAACTACCAAATAGTTATAATATTTTTAGATGAAAAAAACCGTTGTAAAGTTTTAAATTATTGAATAAATAATCAGCTGGAAACAGCTGGAAACGTACATAAACGTTTTCATGTTCAAGTTTTAGTGAGCTAATCTTTTAGCAACAAAATTGTCGTCAAGTGTAAGCGCTTTTTCTCATTGCTAAATGTCATAATGTATTGATCTAATGTGTCAACCATCGTATTCAGATGACCTTTCTGTTTCTATTGTTGATTCTCAGGATCCAATAGATGACTAATTTGCAGGTTTAATTCAATCAACAATAAAATTACTAATAGCTTCGTTTGCTGTAGATATCAAACATGTCTTACGAATATTTTTATACTTACTATCTATCCTAGCATCTTCAGCTATTTCTTTTAGAGTTAATTAGAGAGTTGAGGTCTAGAAAGCGTTGCAAGTGGCAAGGAACATTTTCCTCCTTGTATGCAAGAATAATAGTTAGTAATGTAACTAAAAAAGAACTCTTAAGTAATCCAAAGTACATTTCCCAGAGCTAGTTTGTATAAACAAGGATTCTTGACTAAAAACTCTTCCTTATTTGAATAAGGAAGTTTAGAAGGAAGCTCTATTTTCGTCACACAGCGACATTTTTTATCTAGGACGTAGGCCACTCCACACAAATACTTTGTTTAAAATGGTCTCTATGCTACAATCTATATACAGCGTTATTATATTATATATTTTCTACTCATTCCTGTCACTCTACTGACGATTATTGCTTTTAACGTTTGAAATATTCTGCATATAAAACCATTTACGAACTTTTGGACTTGTGTCTAACACTTGCTACAGATACGGACAGTACAAACTTGAGACAAAAAACCTTCAGTGTGGCATTTGTATCATAAACATAATTCCATTACATATTAAAAAATATGTACATTAGTAGTGCAGATAGGTGAGCCATTAGTTGAGATTAACCTCATACATTTTCAGGCTGACCTTGCCAGGGCGGGTGTACCGTACATATAAACTTTCTCTTGTGTTTTATTGACGTTGAAATTGAACATATTGTAGCTACCCAGCGTAATATCATATAGGTTTACTCGTACCGAATTTTAAGCCAAGCTTTTCTTTGGTCCCTCTATAGAGAAAGGGTGAGCAGATGCTAGAAGAAATTGTAAACGAACCATAATAATAATGCCTGGTCGTAATGCTACTTATCTACTCATCATTCATCAAAGGGGTGGTGAACATATGGGTGTGGATAACCAAGTCCTCTCCTCGCTCATCAAGTATGATCCCAATCGTTGCAAAGGTAAACAGATTCCATATTTGTGCGGGTGTGATCTAGATATTCCTGCACTTTTAAACGCTCTCATCGTTACGATATAATTTTTAAATAACTATATTATTGCGTTACAACCATCAATTCAAGCATGTTCAAAATTTTGTCCAAAGAGAAGGAAAGTATTTACATACGATCAATGAAACGTCGACTTTAGTAGCGATAGTAAAATGCAGAAGCTATAACAAATAACTTCAAAAGGTACTTAAGGAATACTGATAAATGGTCGTTCAGATTCTCCGACAAAGGGAAAGCACAATCTGAAAGATATAGCTTCTGTTTATTATTCCAGTTAGTACCAGTAAAACAACGATTAAAAACTGAAAAGCAAGGTCAGAGGTGAAGGAAATTTTATTCAAATAAATATCGATAATACATAATAATTTTTTACCTCCATGCATTATGTAACTATATAATCTAGTCTTATTTATTTGTTTTAGAAAATTCAAGTTTCTCAATAAATACAGAACCAAAACTATGATAAAATCTCGTACATCTCATGAATAAAGCATAATTATGTTTTTCAAACAGTAGCGAAACCAAGTTTTCATACGTAAGATAGTTTTTTTTATGGAACAACTCTTTGTATTTGCAAATTGCTGCAAGTTTTTACGATCTGAATCTTAACGATGTGTTAATGAAGTAAGGAACATTTTTTCAGCCCCATAAACAGAAAAATGTAGTCTACAAGTCGTCAAACAATTTTAATGCCAAATTATTTCACTCTATCCACACCTAAGAGAAAAACCCAACATAAGAGCAAGTGCTTATTAAAAATGTGTTATGCATATTACCTGTATCTGTGCAATAGAAGACATCAAGACGTATCATAAGATGTAAAGCAGCTTTTTACTGCGACCTCTTTTCAGCTTATTAATAAAATCAAGTCTTGCATTACAAATTAACGTTAGCTTTGAAGTGTTTCTAACTCACAACATGATAAAGTAAATATTAGTTTCCTGGGTTCAGACAAGATAAACGATATTGGGTAAGAAGGTTAATTTTACATGAAGCGTCAAGCGTTCTTGTTTTCGTTCTCTCTCTGGAGAACATCACTTTACATTTATATTCCTGCTGTTAGTGAAATTTAAACTTTTATATTGACATATAGTATTGCTTAATATCTGATTTCGTTGAAACTCTTTTCTCTTGAAAATCTTTAAAACAAAACTGAGTACAGCGTTTGGCAAGTTATTTTTTGCAAATATAAAATTAAATGAGCATTTGTTGTCATCAGTAAAATATACCTGTTTAATAATAATTGTATAAATGAGGGTTTCTTTTGACTTAATTTACTTGACTAATGATTTGGTTAAATAAAATACACACAAGTTTCTTTGTTTTACGATCTAATAAATTTGCTCACATCCTACTGCATACATGTTTATTGCTAGTTTTAATAGGGAACTGAGTCAAGCGATATTGACCTACGTATCTGGATTATATTGCCCGTTAAGAAGTTACAACCAGGAGAGACATTATATGTATACAAGAGCTGTAAAGGCAGGTCTGTAATAATTTTAAACATAAGGAGATGTGAATCTTGATAGAAAGCTTAATTACGGGCTTCCAATGTGGCAATCTGTATTTCATTTATACCATAAATGCGACGTATGTAAAGCATAATACTTGAAGAGGCAACTTGATAGTCTTACTTTTTGGAATGAGAATTGTTTCATAAGAATGATTAACGGCTTAAGTTGCCCTTTTATGCCTACAATGGCTGATAGTTACACCTTATGGAAGAGTGACAAAAACAAAAGTTCTGTCTTTTATGTCCTGCTCTTAACATTAGATTGTATTTTCAGGGACGTCGGTTGTTGAACTAAATGTCTTTAAAATCTCTATTTTAATGGTCGCAAAATAGACTTTCAAAAAGAAATAAAAGGTTTGATCCAAACAGACTCCAGACTACTGATTTTGTGATTCGAGTTGTAAAGGCTACGGACTTATGGCACTAGTTGCATCCATCCATGAATACTTAAGCAACTGAGACGTTTTGTTTGTTGGTACTGTAAACTGGGCTTTAAATTGACATCAGTTCCACATAATTTTTATTTGAATGTATCGTAATTGGTCACGTTTGTATTTACATATTAATTATCCTAGTATTTTGTGAATATACAACATATTCAGCCCCAAGCCAAATTTCTACATTTTCCAAAGTTATAACTATGCACTTGAATACAGAAAATAATAAAATTCTTCCAGATCTATAGTTTATAAATATACTTTCTCAAAAAATGTCAACCTTGCATATTATTACTTTACACAATGTGTTATTGCACAATATAGACCTGATTCGAAAATCTGACTTGGCCGTAACCTTAGTAGATCGCTTAGTTATTATGTTACACATTTTTAGAGTTTTAATGCATTCAATGTATTTCGTCAGGGTTAAAATATTACCAGTGGACTGTTAACATAAAATACAAAAGGAAAATTATTTTCTTTCAAGTTACATATTAAAAAAATGATTGAAATTGTGCAAACATTTACGAGCTGTTCACATTTTTTATTGCTTAAATTGGATCCAAAAATAAGACACGCACTCGACTATCAATAGAGAACGTAAAAATTATTTCTTATATGTATCATTCAGCCTGAAATTAAATTGCAACTACTGCCAACATCCGATTTCTAGTTATGTGATTACCTTGTGCTACGATATTGAGATCCTCTCAGATTTTTGTCTCTGGAGAAGTTGGTTCTCATTGAACGATGTTGGGGGTTTATCTACAACAACTAAAGTAACATTTTCCCAAACTTTCTCTTGCCCCCATTATTTTTGCAGAGAGAGAAAGTAGGAGTTGGTAGGAGGACTTGACAAGAGATATATTATTGCCGTGAACCCTCATGGGATGCGTGCTTATACATTCTCAGTCTACGTGCAAGCCTATCTAAACGTCGTTTTTTTTTCAGGTAAGACAGTATGAGTGCAGCACAGGATTATGGACGTGCGATTGTGCATTGGATGTGATAGGTAAAAAAAAAAGTTAATCTAGATTGAAACCGAAGTGGCAAATGCATTGACAGCTTTGGAAACTTTTACAAACTTTAAGTTCCTATAGAGAATACAAAACAAGCTTTTTTATACTTGTAGAGTTGTACTTGTCACTCGTGACAGGTCGTTTGAAGGGGTAGAAACAGATAGAATACAATATATAACGATTCCTCCAGTGAAATCCCACAAGTTGTGGGTCACGAAATCTTCTACTATTCCCAAGACGATTTCTAAAGAATAAGCCTTGTTCATTGAGGTTAAACAGTGGTGGCTATCTTGTAGCTAGATTTAATTTACTCTTCTCGAGCCCAAGGTAAAAGGCGTTGTGCATACATATAGTATAACTTACACTTCACTAGAGCTTTACTTGAGAAATTTTAAAACTCTGAGCTAATTCAAGAGAATGTAACTCAAGACTGGAACTTGATGAATCCTGGGTATTTGTGCTAGAGATTACATTCAGATGAATATATTGTTCCCTTGTGAGAGAAAAGTCGAATTTCTTGATCTTGTCACTGGTTTGGAATCCCATTTCTTGGAAATTGTTTATATTTCTGTACTATTTGATTTTCCAAATACGTCATCCAAAACCGACTTTCCTACCTTTCTCTATGTTAAATTGAAAAAAAGTCCATCTGTTCAAAGCCCAAATTACTTAGGGAATTAAATTAGCGTAAACTGTGTAGGTGGACGGATCATTTTGGTGAGAACAATTTCAAAAAGTAAACTCGAAGCTATAAATAAATATAAATGTTTAAATGTTACAGATCCTACACTAGCATTGTGCTCTAAATCTAAACATCTGTACTACAGAGAAAATAAACAAATTAAAATTACGGACAGACGCTTAAAAATCCAGACGTATGCATTGAGTTGAGCATCAATTAATAATAAATATTACTGTATTGCAACTTATTGTAACCTTGTGGGCATCAGATTATTTCTGCCTGTCAGAACACGTACTTAAACCATGCTGTTAAATGCTCCCACAAACTATATTACAGTTCTATAAAATTCAAATGCCCAGCTGCTTCGATGAATGATCATTATACCCAAATCTGTAGAGTGTTGAGAGCATTTTCAACCCCTAAATTATTTCGACGTCTTAAAAACGGATTTATAAAAATAACTAGTTCATTCCATTCCTTTAAAGCTATTCCACATCGAATCAATGGCAGATGCAGATGTTAGCATGGTATTTGATATTCAATTTTTATCAATGAATACAAAAAATCAATTTGTTTCATAATATTTATTATTAGACTTTTTTAGCCCTTCATTGGAGCTTATTGCCATAAACTGAAATAACTAAGGAAAATACTTGGACAATATTGAGATTTCTATCCAATAATCTAGTTTCGTTTAAATTCCAACAATCGACAGAAGAAAACAACAATCCCAAAATAACTGAAGAAAGAAAAGCTTTTAGTGCTGTCGGAATGGATAAAGGTTATAAAGTTATTGGACACTTTATGTTTTTACCTCTTGTGAAAAATAAAATCTTGTAGCTATAGCCGTTCAAAAATAAATAGAACGGTTTCACAAAGAGTCCATCACTTTAAGTTAGGATGGAGTGCAGAACAGAAAATAAATCCAAAAGAACAACAACTTGTAAAAAATATGCATACTAAACAACCTTTGCACTTGACGATATGTAAAACAGAAGACCCAGTTCCTGTCGGCATTCAATCGGTTGTCAGTGTATAATCTTTGATTCATGAGAATCCATCCTTTCTAGTTGGATCTACCAAAGTCTGCGATTTAAAGTTTAGTCTATAGTTGGAATTGGATAGCACTTGACTTGATATTACTAGTATAATTATTTTAGCTGTCGTATTTAATCAATTAAATTCTTAAACGAAGGTTAAATAAGATTTGGTATATATATGTATGTATGCCTGTCATACTTTTGATTTTCAGGTAACTACTTTCATTTCGTACATGATGCCATAATTCGTAATAATTCTAATGGGATTTTAACTCCAAGTTCTGATTTAATTCTGTACTAGATAGTTTTGTTATGTTAAAAGATCCAATTCCAAAATTGACCTGGTTGCTGACATTTCTATTACAGTAATTAAAGAGTATTTAATGGTATTCAGTAGATTATTAAACCGAATCTTAAGGTTAATTACAATCTAGATATACGGCCAAATTATTATGACGTCTGGGTCATAAACGAGCAAGGTTTCTAATAATTCATCCGTATGTAACGACAAATTTTGAACCGGCAACCGAGTACTTTAATTTATCATTACGACCATTTTATACTCTAGTATTCAATCTATTTCGTTCGTTGTGACAAGGACATTTATTTTCATTTGCCATTATTAGATCAAATGTACTCAAATATTGATGATCGGAAATGAATTGTCCAACCTTGCGGTAAATATTCCATCACTCCTGTTGATTAACCCGATTGAACTGGACGTCAATTAAACTGCATTTCCCAGCGGTGCAATTACAATATGAAATGACTGCGTTGGGTTTATTTGACATAGCATAGTGTTTTTATGAATTGCTTACCGGCGAGCTGTAAATACGCGATTACCTACATCATTATGCACGGTTATGAAACTCGATAGGGGCTAAATGGAATGATACGAAGGAATCAGTTGTTTTTAAGTTACCGAAT